>JAFVLL020025469.1:0-43299 GCA_021397915.2 Tor tambroides | reverse complement strand
ATTGTTTATTGACCCTGCCTGCATTATGACCATGTTTATAAATAAAGCTCAGCAAATGGATCCGCACGTCTCACGTCTTGTCTGCCCCGTAACAACAACACAGGGATCCTCCTTGGTCAAAATGACATTCCGGGGGGTGGAGGCCTTTGCTTCAACCCACAGACTAAAAAAACAACCTAAAGCAGCAGTATAAAACTAGCCCTGTTTCACCAGAAAACTGCAGACTTGGCGACACTGATTCCATGTCAGAATGTCTGTTTTTGTTTTGGTCTGATTGATTCCATACACTGCCAGTTTCCCCAATAGTATTTCGACACCCCAGGCTGCCAGTTGGTGGCATACACAGCGCATTGCAGCCATGGAACCCAGTAAACGGCTCTATGACCAGAGGCAGGTAAATCAACTCATCAACTTACAGTGTGAAGCTTGTTCCCATCCATTGTCATTTTTTGTAACTTTAATTCATTTTAAATGGTTAAAATTATGGTTACAAGTGATCACATTTGTGTGAATGTCACTAAAGACATCAGTACTCTCAATAACAAAACAAAAACAGAAACCTGAAAAATATGTCTTATGAGCTGGTATCTGAAAATGATTATAACTTGGTTAGGCTATTTATAAAATGGACCAGAGCAGCAATTAAGTGTAAAATATGCTAAACTGTCATAACAATGACGTTATAATAATGACAACAAAGACTTTCTGACAATGTTAAAATTTAATGTATTTAGCAATAAAATCACACAGTGTGAACACACAAAAGAAAATATCTATTGTACATTGAAAGTGAGAGCTAAAAGGCATTTAACAAATACAGGTCTGAGTGGCGTCCATGTGTGAGTGAAGAGTGAAGACAGTGTGTGTGATATTTTCAGTACAATCGATTAAGATCGTAATAAACGAGCGGACTTTAAGGTAAAAGCAATTAATGTCTAAACAGCAGAACAGTCCCATAAATGTGTAAACGGGTGAAATCAAGCAGAGAGGGAGATGGAACATGACCTGGACTGGACTCAAATCCAGGTCTCCCATGAGCATCAATAGGACATGGATTGACCACATGTTCTTCATTTGACTGAGCTGTAGATCACGTCCTCAGATCTGGGGAGAAAGTAAACGAATATGTTAAAGTGGCACCAGCAGGTGACAATCCATCATTTAGACAACACAAAAGCAAGAGGTCTGATTAAGCACTGAATGTGTTTCAGTTGGGTCCAGATGAATCGTTTCTCACCTGTTGGCATCAGATGGATGTTGCATCTCAGTGGTCTCTTCAGTCTTGTTCACGTCTTTGTTCTTTAAGTGATGGACAGTGGCATACTGAACCTCTTCAACATCATCTCCAGAGTCTTTTTCTGTTTGTTCTCTCCCAGAGCGTTTGGGATTCTTCTCTTTAATGTTGGCATATAGATCATCCCTCTGATTGGCTGATACTTGTGAATACACCGAAACGTCATTGGTCGGAGCAGTTTCTTCTGCTCTGCCAACACCATCCTCCTGCTGTTTCATAAAATAACATAATCACACAGATATTGCCAGATCAACCTGAAACATCCGGTCAAATATGTCAAGTGACAGTACATGATGATTGTAAGTCTTTGTACTGTAAGATTTTTATATTTAAAAATGATATCATGATCCTGCTGTGTTTGTAGATTGAGGTATGTATTATCAAACTCGCCTGATTTTGTCTGACATCTTCAGCTCCACTGTCTCTCCTCTTCTTCCTGTAAAAAATTTTTTGCTACAAAGTACTGAACAGTAATTTATTGCAAGTATCATTTAATATGTTGCCATAAGTTTAACACATTCTGCATTTGTGTTAACTTGTGAAATGACTGTGTAATGCAGGAGCTCACTTCAACACAATGATGACGATGACGATGACAATGACGAAGATCAATCCTCCACATCCCACCACAATCCCAATAACTGTGTTCAGAGCAGCTCCCTGAACCCCTGAAACAACATCTTCATGAAGATCATTTCACACTAGAGACAAATGAAACTCAAAGAGTGTCTGTTTATAGTGAATACCTTTAACAGTGACTGAAACAGACGCTGATCTCTGAGATCCATATTTATTCTGAACCTCACAATAGTAGCGTCCACTGTGACTGGAGTTAAAGCTGGAGATGTTGAAACTCTGTCCAGATCCAACAGCTGAGCTTTGACTCTCCTTAAACCAGCTGAAGATCAGAGCAGTAGGGTTTGAGTCACTGCTGCAGCTCAGAGTCACTGAATCTCCCTCTGCTATTTCACCAGATGGACTGATGGACACTGAGACGCTCTTTGGAGGATCTAGATGAAATGTAAATGATGAATAATTACTTTATTTATATCATGAACTTCTCTTATGGTTGTTGACAATTACTGAAGTATATCCCCAAGCAGAAATTGAAAGAGATTTATTTGATTGATGAGAACAGAAAGGTACATGTACTGATTTATAAACCCATGAAGAGAGTCTCTACACACAGATTCTTGATTCACATTCATTTTCATATTATTACATTAGTAAGTGTAAATCAAAGATGTCATGCATTCTGTATGAATGTGCTGAATTTATCAAACAAATCTGAACGAAACTCTGAAAACCTCTGAATAATCTGTGAAATATTTAACTAATGTTAATGAGTCAGTTTATACTCACATTCAACATTGAGATAAACAGCTGGAGACATCAGATGATCATTTATTCTCACAGTCACAGCACATTGATAGTTTCCAGCATCATGAAGACTGACTGACTGCAGCTGAAGCTGATTCACTTTCATGGTTCCTTTAGTCACTATCTCTGTGTTTCTGTACCAGATGAATGTTGTGTTTTCAGACAGAGAGCAGCTGCTTTTACATGTGAGAGTGACTGAATCTCTCTCTTTCACACTCTGCTGTGTCTCCACCTGCAGATCTGACAGAACAACAACTCTGAGATTCACCATCAGATTATAAGCTGACCAGACAGTAAAGCACGGCACTAGTAATGCCAAAGTCATGGGTTCAAATCCCAGGAAATACATTTACTGATAAAGTGTTTATCTTGAATAAAATCAAAAGCATAAATGTAACTTTATTCTTTACTAGTTTTATTCCCGATGGTTGTATGACATCAAAGTAGCACAAGAGCGATGTGAAAGCATAATTAGCCGTCTGCTCTGCTCTCTTTAGCTCTCACGGTACTTAGAGGTCATACAACGATTGTCTGCGCAGCACAAACAGCCAAAAACCTGGTTGTTTCAGGCAATTTAGAAATCCTGGCCAGGAAATGCCCCCGCAAAATGGCACGTCTGGTCACCTTAGATTAATAAGCACGTAGTTTAATATAATAATAATTGAAATTTTAAGGGAACAAAATAAAGTTTTTACATTTATGCTTTTGCTTTTATCCAAAGTGACTTGCATTGATTCAAGGTAAATACTTTATCAGTAAATGCATTTCCTGTGAATTGAACCCATGACTTTGGTGTTACTAGTGCCGTGCTTTACTGTTTCAGCTCCTGGAATAACAGGTGACATAATGTGTGTTTTATATGTTGAATAATGTGTTTTACATATTTCTGTGGTGTATTTGTGTCTGTGTTCACTAGCTCTACCTGTGACGTCCAGCTGAGCTCCAGGAGTCCCCGTCCATTTTCCACCCGCTCTGTTTGTAATGAATCTGCAGTTGTAGATGTGTTTATCAGCTTCTGTTACATTTGTCAAAGTGATTCTGTAAGTGTCTTTATATTCACTGTCACACTGAACTCTTCCCTTCTTTTCAGAGCCTGAACACAGGTTAGGGGTTTCTGAAACACCTACAGCAGGTTTGGTCCAGAAAGCTGTTTCGACCTGCTGACCATGAGGATATTTTACAATACAGGACATTTTCACTGTTGATCCTTTCAATGCACAAACATATAAAGTGCTGTAATTCACTCCCCAATCCTGCAGACCATCATCCCCTGAAAAACAAAACACAGAAATGAGAAATATAATTAGGCTTTCAAACACATGAATCTTTCATTTTCTTTTGATTTCAGCGGATGTCTTCCAAACTCATTCAGAAGAAATGTAAACATTCTACAGGTGTGAAATATTTCATTAATGTTAATGAGTCAGTTTGTACTCACATTGCACTTTAAGATAAACAGGTGGAGAGATCAGATGTTCATATCCTGAAACAGCACACTGATAGTTTCCAGCATTACTACGCTTGACTGACTCCAGCTGATTCACTTTCATGGTTCCTGTAGTTAATCTCTCCATGTTTCTGTACCAGATGAATGTTGTTTGTTGAGGCAGAGAGCAGCTGCTTTTACACGTGAGAGTGACTGAACCTCCCTCGTTCACACTCTGCTGTGTCTCCACCTGCAGATCTGACAGAACAACTCACTGATTCATCAGCTTACATTTACATTTATGCATTTAGCATTTATCCAAAGCGACTTACATTGCATTCAAGTTATAGTTTTTTACATTTTATCAACTCTTGCTTTCCCTGGGAATCGAACCCATGATCTTAGCATTGCTAGCGCCATGCTCTACTATTTGAGCTACAGGAAAGCTATAGGAAAGCAGGTAGAGCACGTCTGGTCACCTTAGCTTAAAGTGATAGTTCACTCAAAAATGAAAAAGGACTCATTATTTATCACTGTGAGGTTGTTCTAAAGATTCAAGGCCTTCTGTCTTTTTCAGAACACACTTACAGATGTCCTGCTGGAGATTGTGCTTTCAATAACAGTTCACTTCATGTATATATGTAGGCTAGCAATTTTTACAACACAAAATCATTTCAAAGCCAATGCATGTTTCAAAGATACAATATCTTCTGGCTCAAATGAACAGCGAATCTAGTATTACTTTCTATAATCTCTTCCTTTAATTTCTTCTAATAACAAGTGACTGTGTCAAGACAAAAACTAATCTCTTCTGACAACAACATCATATAACAATAAAATTCATGTGTTCAGTTAAACAGACAAAATGATATTTGAATGTGAAAGGTGACCATGTTCAGGGTTTAAAAACAGGATGCAAAAGCATAAAAAACACTCCCATGCAACTCATGCTGTGTATTCCAAGTGGCATACGACGGTTTTGATGAGAAAGAAATTGAAATGTAACTGACTTAAATCATTCATGAGTGCATGAGAACTGCAGTTCACTCTGGTGCGCTGAAAACTTTTAGAAGAACCAGAAAACATATGAGAGTACAGTTAAGCTTCTTTTATAGACGTTGTGTTTTATGTCTTGTTTTTGATTTCTCAAAATAGTGCACACGTTTGTAATGACAAGAACTGCTGCGAGGTCAAGATTTTTGCTTTTTGAAGATTTTACATTTCAGTTTGCTACTTTGTTTCTTGATTAATCCTATCACACCTTCATAACACTTGGAATGAAAGTCAAAAATCATGTTATTTTACAGTTCAGAAGATTACCTTTTAGAGTCATTATATGAATGAGTACTCAGGACATTTTATTTAACCTTTCTCTTTTTGTATTCAAAAGAAAGAATGCCATACAGCAGATGGAGTTACATGATCAAGTGCTTGATGTGTATGTATGTATGTATGTATGTGTGTGTGTGTGTGTGTGTGTGTGTGTGTGTGTGTGTGCGTGTGTGTGTGTCTGTGGTGTACTTCTGAGAGTCCTCTAGCTCTACCTGTGACGTCCAGCTGAGCTCCAGGAATCCCCGTCCATTTTCCACCCTCGATGTTTGTGAATCTGCAGTAGTAGATGTGTTTATCAGCTTCTGTTACACTAGTCAAAGTGATAATGCGAGTGTCTTTATATTCACGGTCACACTGAATTCCTCCTCTGTTTTCTGGGTCTAAACACAGGTTTGATGTTTCTCCATCAGTTACAGCAGTTTTGCTCCAGAAGGTTGTTCTGAGCTCATGATCATGTGTATAGTTTAAAACACATGATATTTTCACTGTTGATCCCTTTAATGCACAAACATATGAAGGGCCGTAATTCACTGTCCAATACTGCTGACCATCAACCCCTGAAACACAGAAATGAGAAAATTAGGTGGTGTTCCAGGTGTTTCGAAACAATGTATAAAAAGTATCTTTTCATTTTCACCATTTTTATATGTTAGCTGACAGCAAAACTCATGTCAGTTTAAGAGCTACAAGTGTGAAGAGCTCAATCAGTTTCTGTTTAGTGACTGTAACTGAAGACTCACCCGCAGTCATGATCAGGAAGATGAGAGGAAGTGACATAATCATAGTGATTTCTGCAATCAAAAAACAAACAATTATGACATTATGAGCATCATCTATACAACATCACAAACTTTATTGTGTTGATAATCAATAGACAGAGATCATGATGATTTCAGAATAATTCACTGCTCATTAAAGGCTTGACGTATGTGCTGAGGAGGTTTCTCTATGTTATTGTGAAATGTAGTAATATGAATATTGTTGCTATGTGCATAAGGGAAGTTTAAAAGATGTCTGAAATGTTCTCGGGTTAAAATGGAAATACAAGATAAACGTATTCGTTTGGCAGGGAAAGAAAAACAAAGGTTTATTTTCTCAAGTTCCCTTTCGATATTTTCACTCGTACTGCATCGTAAGATGCTTGTATGGGAAAAACTCTTTTTTCCTCTTCAACTGAAGCCTTTTCAATCACGCAGTGAAACTGCACATCCATTGGTTCGTGCACTGCTATAAAATCGAACCAATGGCTCGGCGGCGGTGCTGAGCGAGCCTATGGCTATGCAGCCCGCCATAGCCCGCCAAAATGGGCGGGGCGTCTGGCTATACAAGCGGCCGCTCCACCACCGCATCTCAGATTTCTTCTCTTCAGCGACGAATATTCTTCCTCGCTGACTCTTCGCTGACACCGAGATTCACCGTTGAAACACCTCAGCAGCCGGATTGGACCTCTTGCAGCGCACAGCTCGCAGCTCCCGGTCTATCCCCTGCCGCCATCGGGCGACGATCTAAAAGAGCAAATTCTTGCAGCGTTGTTTCAAATGCCGCGCCATCATTGTAAGACGTGCAGGTCTCCCCTGCACGCTGATGACGGTCACGCTGAGTGCGTGTCATGCTTGGGGAAATCCCACGCTGACGCTGCGCTCAGCAGGGCTGATTGCTCTCACTGCGAGAGTTTCAGCCTTGCCTCTCTGCGCTCGCGGATAGCTTTCTTTTCAGAAAGCGACTCCGCCCCTCGCGCTCTCCCGTCTTTGTCCTCCCAGGGACCTGCGAGGAAAAGACAGCGGGGCAGAGGTTTTGAGCGGCCGGAGACGAGCGAGCTCACGTCGGCTCAGTGCCCGCGTGCCTCGCCGTCACCGCAGAGAGAGGATTCGCCGGTCCTCTTCACCCAACCTGATCAGCGTCCCTCTGCGGCTGCGAGCGACATGATCTCGTTCGGTGCGAGTGACGACGACATGGACGACAGCCTTTCCCTGGCGGCTTCGGACGCGGAGGAGTTATCGGGCTCGGTGACTGACCCCGCCCTCTTGCCGCCGTCCTCTTCATGCAGCGCCAGACCTAGAACGGATGACGAGCTCGTCCGTGTAGTGTCAAAGGCTGTCGGTGAGCTCGGGCTCGAGTGGTCTCCGCCTCAGGAGCCGTCTCGCAGCAGGCTGGATGAGTGGTTTCTTCCGGGGCGCCAGCAAGCCCCCGCCAACGCTCGTCCCCCTTCTTTCCCGAAGTCCACGACGAGCTCACTAAATCGTGGCACGCCCCCTACTCGTCTCGCATCCGTCCTTCTGCTTCCTCCGCCCTCACTTCCGTTGATGGCGCTGAAGAGAAGGGATACGAGCACCTGCCCCCTCTGGATGAGTCAGTGGCCGCGCATCTCTGCCCGCCCACGGCTATCGGATGGAAGGCGAGGGCGAGTCATCCGTCTAAGCCGTGCAGAGCCACATCTGCACTCGCTGGACGCGCCTACTCGGCGGCTGGACAAGCGGCTTCGGCGCTGCACTCCATGGCTGTGCTCCAGGTCTTTCAGGCCAAGATGCTCGCAAGCGAGGAGGCCGGTCTTGATGCTGCTTCACTCAGGGACCTGAGAAGCGCGATGGACCTGGCTCCCAGCCCACCATGGCCACTGCCCAGGCCATCGGGCGGTCGACGTCCAGCCTGGTAGTGTTGGAACGCCACCTTTGGCTCACGTTGATGGAGATGAAAGAGGCGAATAAAGTTCCCTTCCTCGACGCCCCGGTCTCATCGAACAGCCTGTTCGGGCCAGCTGTGGAGGGCTTTGCAGAGCGGTTTACGGAGGCTCAGAAGTCGTCTCAAGCGATGTGACACTTCCTCCCGAAACGCTCCAGCTCTTCTGCTGCTTCTAGTTGCCCCAAGCCTGCGCCGACTCAGCAGCCTGCCAAGCCAACGCCGGCCACTCCCAAACCCCGACCTCCTAAGGATCGGCAGGATAGAGGGCGTTCCTGCTCGGCAAGACACTACCCCTTCCTGAAGCGCCAAGGACCCCGGCCCAAGATCGCCTTGGATCTGGTGCCACAGACATCCTCTTGATCATCCAGGCAGAAAGAGGAGGGGCCTGAGTCTCGCTACCGCCGGACCACCCCCGCAAACAGCCTCTAATGTGCCTCTTGTCACCCCGTTCAGCGCTGGGTACAGAGGGAAGTGTGTTATTGGTTCCCCACGGGCCCACTCTAGCGCCCGGGCGTCCGACCACTATGATAGCGGACAAAATAAAACACATACATTTTCAAAAAGAGAGCAAAAATCCTCTTCTGCCTACCATAAGTGTCCTGCCCTTATGTAGCCAGACTTTAGAGCCTATTCAACCTCTTGCCACACAAGCCGAGGCCTGGTAGGCCATCCCCGGTGTGTCAGAGTGGGTAATGGCTACGATAAAACAAGGTTATTCACTCCAATTGCTCGAAGACCACTACGCTTCTGCTGTGTGGTCGCCACCACAGTGCGCAGCGAGGATGCTCAGGTCCTGCGCGCAGAGATGATGAATCTGCTGGTAAAGGGAGCCCTAGAAATCGTTCCTCCAGCCCAGAGCGAGTCAGGCTTCTACAGCCGCTACTTCCTCGTCCCCAAAAAAGACGGTGGCCTGCGACCTATTCTAGATCTCAGACTCCTGAATCACGCCCTGGTAAAAAGGTCGTTCAGGATGATCACATTGAAACAGATCCTCTCGCAAATATGCCCAGGGGACTGGTTCATGTCACTGGATCTGAAAGACGCATACTTTCACATCCAGGTAGCCCCCCATCACAGACGATTCTTGAGATTCGCATTCGAGGGGGTGGCATATCAATACAAGGTCCTCCCGTTTGGGCTGTCCCTGGCTCCCCGCACTTTTACGCGATGCATGGATGCGGCTCTCTCCCCTCTGCGACAGATGGGAATCCGCATCCTCAACTACCTCGACGACTGGCTCATTCTGGCCCAGTCAGAGGCAGTTTCAACGTCGCACAGGACCCTTCTCCTCAGCCACTTAGATCGCCTGGGGCTCAGGGTCAACTTTGCCAAGAGCGTACTGTCTCCCAGCCAACGAGTTTCGTTCCTGGGGACAGTTATCGACTCGGTGCAGATGACAGCAACTGTCTCAGCGGAACGAGCCATGACGATTCAGCGCCGTGCGGCCTCCTTCAAGGAGGGGGCCACCCACTCGCTCAAGGCTTTCCAGAAAATGCTGGGCCTTATGGCAGCAGCTTCGCCAGTACTTCAGTTGGGCCTGCTTCATATGCGGCCCATCCAGTTCTGGCTGAAGCAGAGGGTTCCATTTGCGGCTTGGCGTCACGGACGCCATCGCATAACGGTGACTCGGGCCTGTGTATCAGCCCTGACTCATTGGAGGGACACCCTCTGGCTGAAGCGAGGTGTGATCTTGGACACGGTGCACAGAAGGAAGGTTGTCACGACAGATGCTTCCAACAAGGGTTGGGGAGCACTGTGCGAGGGCAAACCAACCTTCGGTCTTTGGTCCGAAGAGGAGTCGGGTCTGCACATCAACTGCCTAGAGATGCTAGCAGTGTGCCGTGCCTGTCATTTCTTCCTGCCGGACATAAGGGGACACCATGTGCTAATACACTCAGACAGCAGGTCCGTGGTGTCATACATAGATCACCAGAGTGGCCTCGTCTTGAAGCACCTCTGCATGCTGGCGAAGGTCCTTCTTGTTTGGGCTCAGACCAATCTGCGCTCACTGAAGGCGACACATGTGCCGGGCAAAATGAACCAAGGGGCAGACATGTTGTCAAGGAACAACGTCTCCTCAGAAGAGTGGACGCTCCACCCGCTCGCGGTTCAGAGAATCTGGGAAGTCTTTGGCAGAGCTCAAGTAGACCTCTTTGCCTCCGAAGACAACTCTCATTGCCCAATTTATTTCACAAAGAGCACGGATGCCCTGGCCCAAGAGTGGCCCAGTCTTCCGCTCTATGCGTTCCCTCCAATCGCTCTGCTGCCGCAGGTACTCAGGCGAGTCAGCACAGGCTTCTTCTAATAGCCCCCCTCTGGAGGAACCAACCGTGGGTGTCGGAGTTATTCCAGCTGCTCGAAGCGGCCCCGTGGCCCATTCCCTTGAGACGGGACCTCCTCTCTCAAGCGAACGGCACGCTGTGGCATCCACGGCCCGAGTTATGGGCCCTGCATGTGTGGCCGCTCAACGGGAGCCTTTCCGCCTCCCGGAGCGTGTCTTAAACACTATGGCAGAAGCTAGAGCCCCGTCCACCAGACGCCTCTATGCTCTGAAATGGTCTATTTTCTCGGCTTGGTGTTAAGACCGCGACTTAGATCCGGTTACCTCTGAGTTATCAGTGGTTCTTTCGTTTCTGCAGGAGATGCTGGATAAACAGCGTTTCCCATCCACCATCAAGGTTTACGCTTCAGCCATAGCGGCTTTTCATGCCCCTATTGCTGGTCGATCGGTGGGCAGAAATAGTGCGGTGGTCCAGTTTATACGAGGCGCCAGGAGAATGAATCCTCCGCGTCCTCGTACAGTTCCACCTTGGGACTTACCAACCGTACTGAGGGCCTTGAAAGGCCCCCCGTTTGAACCATTGCAATCCACGAGCCTCAGATCGCTCTCGTTTAAAACCGCCCTGTTGTTAGCACTGGCGTCGGTTAAGCGAGTAGGAGATTTACAGGCCCTTTCCGTCAACCCTGCTTGCCTGGAATTCGGGCCTAACGACTCCAAGGTCGTCCTGAAACCAAGGCTGGGTTATGTACCTAAGGTGCTCTCCACTCCGTTCAGAGCCCAGGTCATAGCGCTTTCCGCGCTTTCCCCCTCGACGGATGACCAGGATTTGTCCCTGCTCTGCCCCGTCAGGGCCCTGAGGGTATATATCGAGCGTTCTGCCTCATACAGGAGATCAGAACAGCTTTTTGTCGGCTTCGGTAACCGCGCTAAGGGTCGCCCTGTTACGAAGCAAAGAATTTCCAGGTGGTTAGTGGATGCTATTACCCTAGCATACTCCTCCTTGGGTTTGCAGTGCCCCATTGGAGTCAGAGCCCATTCCACCAGAGGCATTGCCTCTTCCTGGGCATGGTCCAGCGGGGTGTCCATTTCGGAAATTTGTGAGGCGGCCGGCTGGTCCTCGCCATCCACATTTGTAAGGTTTTACAATCTGGACATCCCTGCCTTGCAGGCCAGAGTCCTTTCTGCTTAGTTCGCTGCCTCAGGCTAGCTAAGCATTCTCATGGGTGTACTTGACCAGCATCGTTCAAGCCCCTCCTTTACTTGGATGGTCCTTAGACACCAAGTGTCAACTATCGGGACGGCACCCAGGCCATGGATGACCCTGATGGCTCAGCCTGTGCTTGGTGTATTTTATTAACTCCCCTGGGGTTACTCCCACGTGAGTTATGGTTTGAGTCGTTCCCCATCATAGCACGGCGTGATTGGACTGGTTCCCATACAAGCGTCTTACGACGCAGTACGAGTGAAAATATCGAAAGGGAACGTACTCGGTTACTATCGTAACCTCGGTTCCCTGAGATATGGGAACGAGTACTGCGTTCCTGGCCGTGCTATGAGCTGCACGCCTCAGTCGCTTCATTCGAAGAAATCTGAGATGCGGCGGCGGAGCGGCCGCTTATATAGCCAGACGCCCCGCATGCATGTTTAATTCTAAGCAAAGGGGAAATGTCACGTATCAAGTGTAATGCGTGCGACGTCATTACGCATGGAGAGCGACGAGTAAAGATATGAGTTGAGTTCATGAACATCCTGTCTCGTGTCTGATTTAATTTAGTGTCTTTAGCTAGTTTGAGCAAAGACAACAATCAGATGTGCTAAAACAGCAGCTAGATATAAATCCAGACTCAAACCCATCCGTTTCACTGAGCAATTACTGAATGAGCAGTGCTACATCCCAATGTTTGCTCTGTATTTTATGTATCCTCATTTTTTTATTCTTAACTGTTCTAATCATTTTAAAATGTTTATTCTCTGCCTAATTATTATTTTAATTTATTTTTATGTAAAGCACTTTGAATTAGTATTGTGTATGAATAAACTCGCCTAAAGACCGTATTTATATATGTATCTACAACAGATATTGAGCTTCTGGAATTAAAATCCATTCATCAAATCAACATTCACCAAACTTTTTTTATTTTTAATTTTTTTAACAAATATGAGTTTTAGCCCTACAAAATGATTTTATCTAATGCTAAATGCTGGTAAAAACGGTCTTACCGCACTGCAGTGTCAATGTCTGAGTGTCAACGCCCAAATGACAAAAATATCTGCAACTTAAAGTGTCAGGCTACAGTTTTTACATTTTAGAAAGTGCAATTAAAATGTTCATCTTCCTCTTTCTGGATATGTGTGACACCATCTCAACTACACAAGACCAACTCAAAGTCTCCAGATCCAAACAAATAACAAGCTTTGAGTTCACTATATTGTTAAATCTTTGTGAGAGAACATGTGAAACATGTTTGCTTTGAGAAAGAGCTGTGTAAAGATGCTCACTGTGGCTGCAGGAGCATCTGAGTAGGTTTTTTGGAGATAAAGTTTTGTAAGTTTCACTTCCTCTTTCTGATTTAAACTCTGTGTTTAACATATCGGGTTACACTTTATTTTGATAGTCCACTTTAGACATTCTACTAACTATAAGTAACTTTGTAGCTACATGTCAACTACATGTCAACTAATTCTCACTAATTTGCAACTACATGTTTACTAATTCTCAGTAGGCTAGGTTTAGGGTTAGTAGAATAAGTTGACAATTGCAAAGTTTCTCATGGTCAGTATGTTGTGGACCCATCAAAATAAAAGTGTTATAAGATATTAAGCAGACTAGTCTACTAAAGTATTAGTCTACTAATACTCTAATGACTGCTAGTTGACAAGTAGTTGCAAAGTTATTTACTGTTAGTAGAATGTCTAAAGTGGACTATCGAAATAAAGTGTTACCACATATCGAGCGGTGGTGCAACACAACCTCATTTACCACAATCATTAGCAAATACATTGTGTTTAACTGGGCCAATGCCAGTTTCCAACAGACAACACAAGCACTAACACTACCAGACTGATGAAAGATACAGGAAAATTAGTACTGATTTTCTTCAAAATAGATCTATTGAATGATCCCAAAAATTGAGAAATAGGGATTGATTACTCAAATATTTTCTGCACTTCAACTGACTTTACTGTCATCTGGTGGTCAAAAAGATGAAGCTCATTTGACTGCCTGTTACAGCAGTCAAGGCAACATGACGATTTTATATGCAATAAAAGTAATTGTATTCATTTTTTGGTTGCCATTTATTTTACAGTTACCTGTACTTACAGTGCACTTACTATAGAAAGTACTGAAAAATATAAGTAATTACATGGATTTGGTTTAGGTTTAGGGGTTGGTTAGTACCAAGTTATTACACAATTATTGCGCAGTTATTATCCTTTGACGAAAAAAAGTGCAAAAAACACAGTACAAACACATATCAAACACACTGACTTGTTTTAGCAATTTCAGACCATCTAAGCCCACTTTTAAGACCAGTGACAATGAGAAGAAAAAAACAAAACAAACTAGGTTATTTTTTACTCGGTTCATTTTGAATTTGGACTCAAAACCAACTGACTGTAAAGAAAAAAAAACTATTTTAAAAAACAATGTTATCTATTTACTACATAATTCATTGGATGAGATAGGTAGCAATGAGGTTTTAGACAACAAATATTACTCAAAGCAAAAACACATTTAACTGTTATATATTTCTCAGTCTTTGTATAAAATGAGATGTCAAACTTCAAAAGCATATCACCATAAGGCTTTGGAATGTGAGTAAATGATGACCAAATATTATATGGCTATTTTGCTCTAAAAATTAAGAATACTGGAGGTGAAAATGAATCCTTGTGATATAAGATTGAATATCAGCTGTTCGAAACTCACTAATAAACTGATTCCATAAAACAAAATGTCAAAATCACACACTGGTACTTAAAAAATGATATTACAAATAAGTGCAGTTATTCTCATGCAAATTTTAACAACACTTAGCATGTGAGCATCATTGAATAGCAACACCTCAGACAGCAGCTTCACTTTACAGAATTAAATTTTCCTGACACACATCTATGAGGTTGTGTAACAACATCTACGGTGTTTTATTCAGTGCAACATCTTTATGATTTCCTCAAACACCACAGATCTAGAGATCTAAAGCAACCACTTTGTGTTGGCAGGTTGGAAAATAATATAGAGATGCAGTACAGTGTCATGCAAATGTCTTAAACTAGACTCATGGATCTCACTGCTGAGAGACATTCATTCTCATAGCAAGCTACAGTATAGTCGTCCCAGGATTCACCATGACATCTACACTGTTTCGCTTTTAAAGACATTACTAATGTGTCCTAGTCATCTGAATATCACTCAAGCTGATGGTTCCGGGGGGGTTAATGCTAAAGCTCTTGTATGTTCAAATAATTATGGAGCAGGAACCCCCATAAAGAAACATACCGCCAAAGATAACCTGTGTTCCATCACTCAGAGTAACTTGCCAAAGTGGTCTTGCCTGAAATTAAATGTGCATTTGCTGAATACTGATGGTAAGTGTCATGAATCCGGTCCGTGCCCTTCTTTTCACCCACCACCAGAGGCCACTCGCTCACCACATTGACTCTCACACCACCCAGACCATTACATGTCACTACGGACTACTATTCCCATCATCCATTGCACTGACGACATACACACAGCTGATTGCACTAATCACGCTCACACCTGAGAATTATCACACAATCACCCTACATAAACACTGGTCTTCCTTTCACAGTTTGCCGAGTATTGTTCTGCGTTTTTCACTCTCCTAGTGTTATCTGCATTGCCGAGCCATTCTGTGTTTCCCTGTCTTAGTCTAGTTTAATCTTGTGTTCGCCTGTTGCCTGATTCTCGCCTGTTTCTCGGATTAACCCTTTGCCTTGCCTTTTGGATTCTGTTTGCTCCTGCCTGGACTATCACTCACGTTATGGGATTACATCTCTTGTTGTGTGTTCAGACAGAGAGCAGCTGCTTTTACATGTGAGAGTGACTGAATCTCCCTCTTTCACACTCTGCTGTGTCTCCACCTGCAGATCTGACAGAACAACAACAACTCACCATCATGTGTTATCACATCATTAGTTCAATGGAAATGAAACTAGTAAACATTAAGCATATAAGTTACATAAATTGGCTTCATTTCTTTCTACCTGTGAGATTAAGCTGAGCTCCAGGAGTCCCTGTTGATGTCCACTTCTCTTCGTTTATTGCATCTCTGCAGTAGATGTGTTCGTCAGCTTCTGTTCCATTCAACAAAGTGATTCTGTAAGTGTTTATATTCACTGAACTCTACCTCAGGTGGTTCTCCATCAGTTACAGTAAGTTTAGTCCAATAGACTGTTTGATCTCATAACCAGGAATATAATGTAAAGAACATTTTCACTATTCAGGCATTTAAAGTAATAGTTTGCCCAAAAATGAAAATTTGCTGGCAATTTACTCACCTTCAAGTCATGTAGACAAGGTTATTTCTTCATAGGAAAAGATTTGGAGAAATGTAGCATTCCATCACTTGCTCAGCAATGGATCCTTTGCGGTGAATGTGTGTCGTCAGAATGAGAGATCGAATAGCTGAGAAATAGCGTTTTAACTTTAAACAGTCTTCTATCCATAATAACGCTTCCTCCAGTGAAAAAGTCCATCCCCTTTGGTCCTTTCACATCAAAACCCACATTTATTCTAAAGTGTTTTGGACTGTTTAGGCTTGTGAACTGTGCTTGATCTGTGCATATTTGTCTGCTGATTCGAACAAGATCACTTTTTCAAGTGTTATTATGGACATAGATCTTGTATTTTGCTGGAAGCAATGGTTTGAACGTCTTGATGGATTTGTTTCTTACAAATACGGAAACGTTTGGCTTCACAAGACATTAACTGATGGACTGGAGTGGTGTAGATTACTTGTGGATGTTTTTATCAGCTGTTTGGACTCTCATTTTGACGGCACCCATTCACTGCAGAGGGTCCATTGGTGAGCAAGTGATGTAATGCTACATTTCTCCAAATCTGTTCAGATAAAAAACAAACTCATCTACAGCTTAGATTCGTTTTTGGGTGGACTACTCCTTTAATGCAAGCATATGGAGGATTGTAGTTGATTTACACATACTCCTGACCACTATCCTGAAATACAGAAAATCATTTAATGATTCAGAAATGAATGTTTCAATAATGAGGACCCATTCAGGTGGTGCAGAAAATTGTGTAAAAAAAATTGTTTTATTTTCAGAGTACCAATCTTACTGAAATGTACTTGTAATTTTAATTGTATAACCACAAAAATGTGAATTATTAAAATATCTCTTGTAGTGACTCTTAAACTATGAACACTCACCCGCAGTGACGATCACTAAAATCAGAAGAGACGTCAACATAGAACCACTGGTTTAAAGGGCTTCAATCGTATTTATGTACAGGATCAACAACAGTTATTGAGCTTATATAGTAAACCAAACCAGCATTCACCAAACACACAATATACTTTATTTTAATTATTGTTTACACAATCCTTTCTACACATTTTTAACTCTTCTAAACGTAGCATAAACATGTCTCACCGTGAATGGTCACAGATAAGAAACGATAAGAACAGCAGCATGACGGGAAGTGTTAAACTGCTGAACTATTAATGAATATCACGTCTAAAATGAACGTGGGTCTTCCTCTTTCTCAGTGTTTGCGCCCTTTTCTCAACAAGTCAATTCACCTAGTAATATATCCAATATAGAGTTTCAGATAACACACGAAGAGCTCAAAAAGAACAAGAATGCATCCTTTAAAGGCAAATAAATGCATCATCCAATTCACTATTGTTAAAGATTTGTGTGAGAATAGGAGAAACATGTTTGCTTTGAGAAAAAAATGAACATTTAATAGCAAGGATTAGCTGATAAGATAATGATTCATTAAATGGTAAACTTAAGTTTCCTCACAAAAGCAGTTTATTCAGCTTAATGAAGCCTTTCCTCCATTCAGAAATCTATGTTTTTTTGCTTAGGCTTGCTTACAGCTCTTACAGTTTCACTTCCCGTTTCTCACACAAATATATTGTATATTTAAAGCCACTGCACACGGTCACACAACCACAGTCAATTTTAATTTTTAATTTGTTTTGACGTTTATTTATTTTCTTAATGTAACTTACTGTGAACAATCCATCCATATATAAACCTATCCGATGTATAAGTCTTTTTAGTCGCAACCTCTACTTCATGCCAACTTCAGTGTAGGAAAATGAAGGAGCATGTTCAGTGATCACAGTATATGATCACATGCTACAATTCTTCATGCAACTTTGATGCTGCTGTAGATCACAAAGGAATCATCCACAGTTTCAGCATTTGATCTGTTCAATAAGAATAAAAGAGACAAAATAAGATGAACCAGATGAATGTGCACCCATAAAACCTTGTTCCTCTATGCCTCTGGAGAGCTTATGTGTTAGTTCACATCTTTAACCCTATGATGAGTGATAGAACTGATGAAGTGTGTCTCACCCTGCAGAAAGAGTGTTTCCATACTGACATCCGGCCTCTGCACTCACGTTCCCAGTGTTTCTGTGGTGCTGGACGGTGGCGTACTCAACCTCGTCTTCATCTCCAGCTCTCTGCTGTTTTCTGGCTCTGCTGTGAGTGATGCTGGCATACACTAAGTCATTCGGATCAGCTGTTTTTGAAGGTTGTGCACTCATCTGATCTGTCACGACTGTGCTGTTGCTTTCCTGAATAAACACACACAGTCCGGATGATCTCACTGTGAATTACATGAAAAATGTGCGGAAACAGATGATGTTATAGACTTGCCTGTTTTGAAACGCCTCTTTGGACGCCGGTGTCTCCTGTTTTCCTACTGGTGAGAAGAAGAAAAAAGAAAAAGCATCCATGTCACAGAAAGACAAAGATTAGCCTACACTGTAACTGGTGTAGAAATTTTTTTTTTCACAAACAGTTGGAAAGACCAAAATAGTATTTTTGTGTAAAACTTAATACTTATTATTTACAACTGTGACTCAACAGCTACTCAAACACTATCCCCTGGTTTCACAGACAAGGCTTAAGCCTAGTCCCAGTCTAAAATGTAAGTCTTAGCTGTTTCAACTGAAATAAACTTGCACTAACTGATCTTAAAATGTATCAATGCCTTTGTTTTGTCTCAAGATGCACACAGTAATGTTTTTTTCTAAGCATTTTTATAAAAAATTACTTAAATGTCCTAAGCGAACTATGACCTAATCCTGGTTTAGCCTAAACCCTGTCTGTGAAACTGGGCATATATGTAAAAACTATATTTTGTATATATACAAATGTGAAAGTCATATGACAGCTTAGTGTAAGGAACATAAAGAAAATGTAATTATATTGTTCAAAATCCAAGAATGAATGAGAGTTAAATATCTGTTTATTCACCACACATAGCTATTGTATGACTTAGATTATAGCACACTACAAGTCACATAAACCACCTTTATGAGGTTTTATGGTGTTTTTCAGGCTTTTCCACAGCAAAAACGACTGTTTTCTCTTACCTGATGATTTTTATTACTACAATAATAATACAGATGCAGATGAACGCCACCCCGATTCCAGCAGCTGCATACAGAGCTTGTGCAGAATGTACTGTTTTCTGGTCACCTGAGTGAAGAAAAATATGCTTTCAAATGATGCTTATGATACCAGCTGTGTTCAGTAAGAGCCTACAGCATCATATTAATACCTGCAGATATTACAGACACAGACTCTGATCTCCGAGATCCATATTGATTCTGAGCCTCACAATAGTAGAGTCCACTGTGACTGGAGTTAAAGCTGGAGATGCTGAAACTCTGTCCAGATCCAACAGCTGAGCTTTGACTCTCCTTAAACCAGCTGAAGATCAGAGCAGGAGGGTTTGAGTCACTGCTGCAGCTCAGAGTCACTGAATCTCCCTCTGCTATTTCACCAGATGGACTGATGGACACTGAGACGCTCTTCGGAGGATCTGAAAAATATAAAAATGACTTCTCACAGTGCATCATTTGATCAGTCTGGACTGAATGTTGCTGATATGAAGATCAAGTCTTGACGTACATCTGACGCTGAGAGTGACGGCAGGAGACGGCAGATGTTTCTGATCTCTCACTGCACAGCTGTAGTTTCCCGTATCATTACTGCTGACCCACCGCAGTAACAGCTGATTTGAGCCGATTGATTCTGATAAATCCTTACCGTTTTTATACCAGGTAAAGTCTGTTTTGTCTAAGAGGTTACATGTGGTTTTACAAAATAAAACAGGTGATTCTCCCTCAATGATCTCTTCAGGAATCTCCACTCTGAGCTCTGAAATCATAAAGAAAACATATATTTATATGTGTATGAATGAACAGAGTAAAATCTGTCAGTGTAACATTAGTTTGACTGTACCGGTCATTTTGAGCTCAATCCCTGGATAAAAAAGGTATCTTTGTTTTTCTACATTTGTCAGGATTTTGAGGCAGTACATTCCTTCATCCTCATGTGTCCCATTATTGAGACTGAGAAAGAAAACTCCATCTTTATTCTGGAAGTACTGAACTCTGCCTCTGTAGTCTGAATGATTCAACAGATTGACGTTTTCTTCACCTTTAACTGGGTTTACAGTCCAGAATATCTCTGTCACAGTGAGATGATTTGGGTATTTATAAGTGCCTGATAAATGTATTGTTGAACCCTTTAGAGCACATTTCATCATACTTGAGTACCGAACCTGCCATTCCTGGCTGCAGATCACTGGAAAATATAAAACAGGCAAATACAGGTTTTGAAATGTATTCAATTCTGTGAAATTATGTTTTTACTTTTATCTACAACACAGAAGCAGTTCTAAAGTAAGATATCTTATACTGTAGTAGTGTTAAAACATCTCTTTAGTGTTACTTGTAACCAGCCAGAAGACAAAATTTGACAAGATCAACATATAAGATGGACGTTGATCCTACTCATCCTCTCTATATCCCAAATTTTCTAATATGCCACCCAGTGGATAACAGCAAAATTACATGAACACAAAATGGCACCACTAGCCAGTATTTCCAGGAAGTATCTGTCACTAGGCATAATGCACAGTACTGAGGGTGTCTGTGTTAGTTTTGCAGAACTGACAAACTACAGTACATGAGCAACACATTCCCGCCATACACATTAAACTGTCATCAAATACAGACTAACAAACTGAATAACAGTTATGGGTTTCTTCATATGCACACAGTAAAATCCCCAGTGGTAAATCAACACTGCTCAGTGTGTGTTTGGTCCCACTCCAAATAGTGTTAAAGTAACACTGAAGCAGAGTTAAAGTTAATGAGATAATTAAGTGCTGATTGAGCATTAGTGATGAACAGCTGCTGTTAACAAGCAGAATCACTGAAGAAACAGAGAAACACAAGAACTACAACTGACTGCAGCCACAGCCTTAGATGAAATCAGCTGAATAAAAGAAGACATTAAATCTCTGAAGATCTCAACAGAGGAGGATTAAACATCTCCACAAACAGCATCACCAGCTTCACTTATTACTAACCAGACTGACCATATTCCTATCAGACATCTGCAGAAGATCACTTTCTGCTTATAAAACATTTGAATAATCAACACAGAATAGATTCTCTTTGGTTATTGATTAAAATTCATCAACTATTAGACGCCAAAAAAATAAATTATTAAACCGACAACGCCATAAAGCTTCAATAACAAAGAGCTTCGGGTCAAGCTTTTAGACATGAACACTTATCATACAATCCTCAACAGTGGTGACAATAAATATTCATACTGCAGAGCATGATGGGAGTTTTTACTATGGTGTTACCCAGCATGCATTGCAGTGTGAAGCGTTTTGTTGATTGTCACCATTGTTGAGATTCATATGCTGGTTCTTGATGTCTGTGTGTCTATATGACACAGTCGTTAAAAAATTTGTATGCACATGGATTTACAATCATTTATGCTAACTGTTTGCTGCAACATCTTCTCGTACTGTAGTATCAGAGGATTAGTTGTGCAAAACCTAAATATTTAAACAGAAGAATTAAAAAAAACACATGGTATGTTATCAGGTCAGTTCACAATAACTATCTCTTCACATAGGCAAGGCAAGTTTATTTATATAGCACATTTCATACACAATGGTAATTCAAAGTGCTTTATATAAAAAGGAAGTAAAATAGTCATTAAAAGAATAATAATCACAGCAATAAAAACAAGGAATTAAAAATAATAAAGACAAGGAATTAGAAATTGATTTAAAATGAATTTAAAACAGAAATAGAAAATGATTATACATAAAATATAGTGCAATCAGTTCGGACGTAGCACAGTGCTCATTCAAATGCACAGCTAAACAGATGAGTTTCGAGTCTGGATTTAAATGTGGCTAATGTTTTAGCACATCTGATCTCTTCTGGAAGCTGGTTCCAACTGCGGGCGCCATAATAGCTAAAAGCAGACTCCTCTTGTTTTGTGTGAACCCTTGGTATTTCTAACTGACTCGATCCTAATGATCTGAGTGGTCTGTTAGGTTTATATTCAGTGAGCATATCAGCAATGTATTTAGCAACTACTACGTGCTTAACGTAAAGTACTGATCTCTCTGCTTTACAACAACATATGCACTGTTGCAAAGAAAAACCTAACACAGCAATTCAAGGGTCAAGAACCCAAACAAAGTAAATACTGAACTCCATGATGGTGGCATTGTTTTTAACCAATAAAACATCAACATTTAAACCTCTGATAGTTCTCAATAAGAGCTTCTGTAGTCATCTGACAGAAATAAAGTCAATCATGAGTGAAGCTGGTGCTGCTGTTTGTGGAGTTGTTTAATCCTCCTCTGCTGAGATCTTGAGTGATCTCATTAATTATTAATTATCTCATTAACTTTAACTCTGCTTCAGTGTTACTTTAACACTATTTGGAGTGGGACCAAATACACTCTGAAGCAGTGTTGATTTAACACTGGGGATTTTACTGTGCATGAAAATAAGATTTAGGTTCAGACTCACCAGGAATCAGGAGCAGAAAACTCAAAGAGAATAAGCAGGACATTCTGGAAGACATTAGGAAGACTGTTAAAATGAAACTAATGTATTGCAGACTGAAGTGTATTTGCATATTTAAATGTAATATTTAATCATCTAACTTTACTTAAACTGTAGAAAAACATGTATTTGCATTGTAAAAAATATAGTTGTCCTACCTTGTTTGAATCTACAAGGTTCAAGTGTCATGCAACAATGACAGTTGATGTACTGTATGCAATGTTTAACTATTATCAGACATCTGGTCTCTCCTCACTTCCTCTGTCTGAGTGTGAGACGCTCCTCCTCCAGTCACAGGACACTATAGAGCAGATCTCAACACAAACCCTGATGAGAATGTCTGAGTCAATCAAACCTCATCGCATCTGCGCTGATGCATCAAATCAGACAGATGGGAGCTCAACTGAAGAGATTATTTTACATGCATGCTCACTGAAAAACTATGGAAACTCGATGTGACATTCACATGACACTGGAAAAAATAGCTCTCCTTCCTCTTTTTCAGTCTTTTTATGGTTGTGCTGATGTTGTAAGTGCCATGAGAAAAGTGCAACATGCACATGTGAGCGACAGCTTCTTATCAGCATTGTCATCCTCTAAAAAAAGCCATCAACACTCATTCAAAAAATAACCCAGCTATTTCACATAGAGTAAAGAGCAAAAATCGGGAGGATTTAATAATTGATAATTCACTGTGAATCTTATACCTGTATTATAAGTCAAATAAAAATGTGTGAATGTGGTTAACTGTGAGATGTGTGAAAGTGGTTAACTGTAACAATGCAAAGACATTTTGCACAGACAACTTACAAAAGGTGTTTATTGATCTCAACTTGAAACATGTGAATGGAAGTTCACAATGTTCTAAACACAAGGAACTGAGGTGAAACATCCCGTTAAGATCTGTAGTGGCATTTTTCTTACAGTGAAGAACCAGATTCAACAGTTTTTTCAGAACAGGGTCAACATAAGTTGAATGAAGGATGGTGACAAACACACTGAAATGAAAGGCTTTTATATAATGCTTTTATTTTGAAATAGAGTATTCCACACAGGTCACAGTTGATGAGTGAACGTTCAGCACCGCGGACAGCGCCGTTCCTCCACACCTCTGCAGCTCACCGACCTGACGCGACATCTAGAGGAAAATACATGTAACTGCACGCACATCATGCTAGCGACAGAAACGAGGAGCATCTCGCTGCAGTCCACAACATCCAGGGGGCGTGGTTGGATCCAGATCCAACTCCTCCCACCTTACATATACCTAAACCTACCCATCTCCACCCCCTAGATGTGGATCCAACCCCGCCCCCTGGATGTTGTGGACTGCAGCGAGCCCTACTTGACAGAAACGGCTGTGTAGAAATCTAGATTGCCTCTTTTTCTGTGTATAATAATAGTACCCTACATATTTCTGTAAAACACTGGTCAAAAAGAGAAGAGAACATGTTCATACTTAGACTTGTATGGAAAAATGTTTTATTGTCTTATAAAATAACTCTCTCAACACTCCAAGTCAAATAAAAAATTAAACTAAGGAAAGTTAACGATAAAAATACATGTAAATGCACAGTTAGACTAAGCCAGGATTAGGCCATAGTTCAGTTAGGACATTTAAGTAATTTTTATAAACATGCCTTAGGAAAAACATTACTGGTGTGCATTTTGAGACAAAATAAAGAAGAAATGAACATGAACACAAACTGACTCTGAATCTTTCTGACGGTCCAGACACAGAGTCTCCTTCACCTTCTGATCAGCAGCCCGATGAAGACCAGCAGAATCACAGACGTCAAGACAACAGCTGCAATGATTCCCACTGTGACCCTGATCAGAGATGAGCTGCTTTCTTCAGCCGAGCAGACGAGAGGAAGAAGAACTGTTACTCTTTATATACAGACAATGAGCTCACTGAGATCCACAGAGATGATCCTCACCTTTAACAGAGACTGAGACAGACGCTGATCTCTGAGATCCATATTGATTCTGAGCCTCACAATAGTAGCGTCCACTGTGACTGGAGTTAAAGCTGGAGATGCTGAAACTCTGTCCAGATCCAACAGCTGAGCTCCTTAAACCAGCTGAAGATCAGAGCAGTAGGGTTTGAGTCACTGCTGCAGCTCAGAGTCACTGAATCTCCCTCCACTATTTCACCAGATGAATTAAGGGTCACCACAACATTTCTTGGAGCATCTAAAATACAAAGAATGAAATGTCTCATCAACAATAATCAAACACACTGGAACTAGAGGATCTGTTCTCAGTTCTTGCACCAGTGTTCAGTTACACATCACATTCAGCTTCACAACATCAGACTCTTTCTCTCCGTGTTTATTTCTGGATCTGCACTTGTATTCTCCACTGTGATCAGAGCTGATCTTTGACATGCTGTAGATTCTTCCAGATCCTACAGACTTTCCTTCCTTAATCCAGCTGATTTCTGCAGATGGTTTTGCATCACTGCTGCAGCTCAGAGTCACTGAATCTCCCTCCATTGTTTCAGCAGACGGACACTGACGGACACTGAGATGCTCTTTGGAGCATCTACACGAGTGGAATGACACACAGCAAAACATACACAGTTGTACTCAACTCAAACTATGTTTATTGCTGTTGATTTGTAAGCATTATTATCAGAAACAGTGAAACAAACTGATGAATGTTGATAAACAATACTTAATTTCGTCTCTACAGAAAGAACTGTCATTCCATTCTGAAGACATGTGAGATGTTTCAAAATAAAGCTGTCAGCTAACTTACATCCAGGTCTAACAGTGATTTCAGCAGATGTGGAGTTGAGTCCCTCATGATCGCTTATGGTGCAGGAATATCGGCCTCCATCCTCCAGCTCAACAGACAGACTCCAAAACATGTATGTTCTCCCCATGGGGTTGAGTGCGCAGATGCCCATCTTTCCTCCAAATGTAGGTTGTCATGGAGGGGATGCATGAACCACAGACAAACATAATCAAGTCTCCCTCCATCACAACATCAGACTCGGTCTTTACCTCCAGCTCCGCATCTGGACCAGAAAGAAATGTGAGCATGCGTTTACTCATCTCACTTGCACAAAATCAGATTCAGTATTCCTCAAAATGAATATAAACTGTGAAATGCAAACTCAGAATATGATGCAAACACGCAATAATTCAATGTTTAATAACACAAATATCCTTCATGTATTTAATCCCATTTTATTAATCCCTATCCTTGCTGTTGACCAGTTTGATGATCCAATTCACCCATACTAATAAGCAAAAAGGTTTTTTTATTGTTTAAGAGTGTTGAACCTTCTTCTCCTGCATCCCCCAGTTCTTCATGCAATCAGAATGGCACCACAGCTAAAAGGTTTGAGCTGCACCCTCTACTGTACAGACATGAGTTTACATTTCTTTCAACCTGAGGCTATTCATGTCACTTTTGGTGTGAACAGACTTTTATATTTGCCAAAAATAGTTTCTTTTACATCAAAAACAAACAAACAAGCCCAGCCCAGAGGAGAAAAAGTGAGGCTAAAGTAATGTAATGCATTTCTTTCCACAAAAACACTGTCACACACAAGACACGTTTTATACTGCTCGGTATATATGAAAATGGTTTTATATCTATATATTTGAGTTTTAATGGTTTTACATGTTGTCTTAATCATTTTAATGTGTGGATGTCTTTAAATGTTCATGGGTCTGACAGGAATCAGGAAGTAGACTCAGTAGTATAAAGCAAGCAGCATGACAAACAAACAGGGTCACTGACCAAAGGACTGCACACGCTGGATTGAGGAGTTGTTTGAAGGATTTACCATTCCAGCATTTCACTTGTTTTGGATTATCACTTACTTTGGACACTTTTACATTGGAACTTACAACACGCTGGATTTCTTAAAGACTTTTTTAATGGTATGAAACTGAAATACTCTGTACATTTAACAGCCTGGGATTTCTATTTTATTTCTATTTTGGGGTTTTATTGTGTTGTTTTAAGTTCCTTGTGAATTCTGTAAATACACTATTTATACCTTCTACTTTTGTCATTGTCTCATCTTTTAAAACATTTATTTTACCTCACACAGTTGTAGCGTATCAGAGCGAATCAGACAATTTAAGATTCGATCAGAACATCGTTGAAACACGAGAAGCTGAATTCCACAAAGAGGCACAAGACAACAGGTAAATCAAGTCCTAGCACCAGCCAATCTGAAGCACGTCCACCAACTAGCAGCTTTGAGCAGCTCACAACATTAACACAAAAGAACACGTATTGATAATCTCAACTCAGGAAGGAGACTGTCAAATTTGGGGCAAGTAACCAAGATTGATGGTCAAAGAGATGCACAGCATGACCATCAGATGTGAATCCATGATAGAAATCATGAGCTTCCTCAGATTGGTCTAACTCCCCCAGCCCCAAGAGGCCAAGAACCAGATTGAAATTCCTTATGAGACCTTCTAACCTCTTTGGTTTTCACAGAACACATTCTCAACCCACAGAATGGCACAGAAACTGCCTTTACATGTATATATGCAACTAAATGATGCTAAAAGGACTTATGAGCAACTAATCATTTCTATGCATAACTCCATATTATGTATGTAACCCACACATTTGACTATCATGTGCTAATCACTTATTTTGTATGTATTTTGAATAACTATTGAATAGTTTATAGGATTATTTTCATGTTGGGTATGTATGAGTTTGAAAATTCATGCTTTCAACGTTTCTATCAATCAATACTTCATAAAATGTATTATATTCTTGTTATAGAAATCATGTCCAAATTATACTCTGCAAGAGCGGGAAAATTCGGACCATGTGACTGATAAGATAACATGTTGATTTATGTATTGAGAGGAGAAACATAGTAATACCCCGAGCTAAGACAATGTCTAATTGGTCAAGACATCATTTGGGATGTGTCCAACAGCCCAGTTTAAATACTCAGGACACCAGCAAATTATGCTTTTTGCCCTTTCGGCTTTTTGCCATGCTTTTAGCTTTTGCTTTTAGGTTTTGCTTTTAGTCAACGCTCTTAGCCATGCTTTTCAGCTGCCGCTTTTTGCCCCCACTGCTTTTCGCCATCACTCTTTGAGCGTGCTCTGGCGTACATGTCATCTGCTCCTCCAAAACCATGAGGAGAAACGCTATCTAGTCTCGTCCAACTTCTTTCTTTTACTTTAGTTTCTCTCTTTCCATTGAGAGTTTCGTGTTCTGAGTTAAGTTTTGCCGCTGTGTCTCCAAGCCCAACTCTGACTGGGCCCACCTCAAAACTTCAACCAGCTCACTGATTCCATACCATTCGTCAGCCAACGCCCAAGACGTCACTTCGAACGACAACTGAGCTTCCAGCCAGTTAACAGCCTTGGGGAACCCTTTCTGCAACAACACGACCAAAAGGAATTCCCTTAACACAAAGGCAACGCAAGCACAGCCTCCTGATTCTAGCTCAACTGGTGCATTTAATATTTAGTTAATAGCTTCCTTGAGAAACTCAATGTGAGGGTTACTTAAATGATTGATGGTTGTTCAGGTCTAAGCAATTGCATATTGCTGTAAACTTGGGATTTCACATTTTCACGCTCCTAAAGTCATTCTTTCCTGACTTTCTCTCTTTCTGCAGCTTGTGTGAATGTATGAGTGCGTATGTGTTAGATTAGTTTGTATGTCTTAGGTTTTTCCCATTAAAGTCTTATGTTGAAAATAGAAGTATCTTGTGTTTTGTTCTTACAAGTTAATGTTTTAAACTGCCGATCTTGTTACTGTGCTGATAAATAGTTTGGATATTAATATCCATGCAGAGTTGATACAGAGTTGTACAGCTCGTTCAGTGAATCGCTGGCCGACTCAGTGATCAGCCGTAAAACACAGATTCTGTCCAAATTCCCTATAAAATCTTAAATGATTCTCTTTGAGCTAAATTGACCTGTTTCCCTTACACAGATTAATCTGACCCCATTTTAAATCCATGTAATTCGGCCGATAAGGCTGATTGTTACAAAGTAACTTGGTAATGCAGTTAGTTACTTTATTAGGGAGCAAAGCATGACTGTACTTTAGGGCAGGAGATCTCCAAAAATAAAGCGATTTGATTTCCACGATGCGCAAAACGTGGACAGAATTGCGGAATCCAGTCAAAATGGAATTTACTGTATAAATCTGAATGTCACGATAGTTTTGGATAAATACATCAAAAGTACTGTAGGTCAGTACATTCAATCAAATTGTGACATGGACTTGTGTCTGTGAATATTAAACCACAAAAAGACTGCTATTGAAATATGAATCCTGCATGTTGTGAATGAATGGTGCATACCGACGGTTTAACAAACTCAAGCACGAGGCTTGCGGTGATTTCAGTGTTTGTTGTTTCACTATGTAAGGACATGAACACATGAACTTCATCTCCAGAACTGCTCTGAGAAATTTAACTGAGAAAATCTAGGCCCGGTTTCACAGACAGGGCTTAGACTAAGCCAGGATTAGGCCATAGTTCAATAAGGACATTTGAGTAATTTTTATAAACATGCCTTATTAAAAAACATTAATGGTGAGCATCTTGAGACAAAACAAAGGCACTGATATATTTAAAGTCTCTTTCAGCTGAAACAGCTCAGACTTACATTTTAGTCTGGGACTAGTCTTAAGCTTTGTCTGTGAAACCGGGGGCTAGAGTAATATCATATACACACAGAAAGTCTAAGCTTTGCATGACAACCCGCCAAAATAAGTGTTTGGTTTAACTTGAAATTGTGATAAAAATGTATTACTATTGTACAGTAGAATGCACTTCTCAAAGTAATAATAATAATAATAATAATAATAATTCAATTATTAAAACTATTTTTCACATTATTTTCATTCCATGTTTAATTTTTACAGCAAATCTCTGCAGCTTTTTTTTCCCGCAAAAATTGATTTCATTTTAAAAGATTAAATTGCTAACATTTTATGCCTTCATTTGATTACTACCATTTTTGATAATGCATTTATATCCAAAAAAAAAAAACACAACACAGAATTTCTGAAGAAAGTAAAACATTTCATATGGCCATATTATTGTAAAAAATGTAATAAAATATTAAGTTCAATTCATTAGATATGCTTTTAGATTATTAAAATTTAATTAAACCATTAAAATGGAATCCAAACAAATTAAAATGGAAAACACCGAATTTGAGAAAAAAAACTAAATTTGAGAAAAAATAAAACAGATTTCATATTTGTTGTTAAAGGGTTAATAATTTTTTGTTAAACTGCATATATTGTATGATTTCAAATGATCAGATGTCATTTTTGGTTACTCAATTTAACCATTAAAAATTTAAATGAAAAAAAAGGTAATCCAGGTAAATTTAAAATATTCCAGAAAAACAGACGTGCCAAAAGAATACAAACTGTAGTAAGCATAAGCTTAACTGCTTTTTAATTATGAGGGGTCCTTAGAAATTTTTCTCTCCTGTTAGGGGTCCCTGGCCCCAAAAAGTTTGTAGCATATGTGAATGTAATGCAATGCAATGTAAGCTGCTTTGGACATGGACATGTCCAAGGCATCAATGTAAATATAAAGATCTTTTTCGGAGACAAGATCTTTATATTTGCTTTTTTCTAAATGCTACACTATGTCCCTTTTGGACCCCTAGCGTTTGAAGAAGAAAACCGCAAGTGAGTAACATATAGTTTTATGCTTCACCCAGTAGAGGGCCATAGTGTTGGCCCCAGTTACATAATGATGATAGTTTTATCATGTACTCACTTCGTATTTAAATGTTGTTAATTCTAAGAAAGTTACATATTGTAGCTTTAAGAAACCCAAAATGATTCGTGGTTGATTCTTAAATGATTATTGTATAATCAGTTAAATTCCAGTTCTCACATGGAAATGTAAAAGGTCTTCACACCTGTCATCCAGCTCTCCACTCACCTGTTACTTCTAGCTGGATTCCCTGTTCATTTGTCCAGTTTCGCCCAGAAGTAGTGCTGAGCACAAACCGGAAGATGCCAGCATCACTCTCTCTCACGTCCCTCAGCAGCAGCGAGCAGTTTCCTGCGGCAGACTGCACAAACTCCACACAGCCTACAAACGCAGGGAAACCCTGACCTTCTGCCCCGGAGATTTCTCAAAGAGCCATTCAGCTGCGCTCACCCGCTCGTATCAAGAAGTGTGTTTGCAGGGTATGAGCACCGTCGACTGCCGAACCACACACATTCTGCCGACGATATGAGTCACGTCATACTGCACACCTGGAATACACACGATCGCGTGCTTGAAACGCTGCTTTGCGACACACTAAAAATAATGTGCACTCTTAAAAGTAAAGGGTTCAGAAGGTGACTAGTTCATTATACAGTACACTGCAAGTACAGAAAGCTGTAAACTGTGACCGTTTGCTCTCAACTGAAGTGACACAGGATGCTGTAAGAGAAGTTATTTTAAGCAAATGTGCTGCCGGTAAAGCAACTTTGTTTCTGCTTATCGGAAATACCATAAATGCTGATGTTCATTGCGTTACCACATCACAGACAGTGTTGGGGAGTAACTAGTTACAAGCAACAGAATTACGTAATTTAATTACAAAATAAATGTAACTGTAATCTGTTGCAGTTACTGAGAGAAAAATTGTATTAAGTTACAGTTACTTATGAAAACGTTAACAATTAAAAGGAGGTTACATCTGAAAATGTTCACACACAAACAGATTTGACTGATTTGTTTCCCGCATTGCATTGACTGCTCTAAAATATGAGACACCAATGTTTCAGGAGTTTAGGACACAGAATAGGATACATTTTATGCTCACTGAATATAAACCTAACAGACCACTCAGATCATTAGGATCGAGTCAGTTAGAAATACCAAGGGTTCACACAAAACAAGGGGAGTCCGCTTTTAGCTATTATGCTGCCCGCAGCTGGAACCAGCTTCCAGAAGAGATCAGATGTGCTAAAACATTAGCCACATTTAAATCCAGACTCAAAACTCATTTGTTTAGCTGTGCATTTGTTGAATGAGCACTGTGCTACGTCCGAACTGACTGCACTGTATTTTATGCATAATCATTTTCTATTTCTGTTTTAAATTCATTTTAAATCAATTTCTAATTCCTTGTCTTTATTATTTTTATTTCTTTGTTTTTATTGCTGTGATTATTTTTATTTTACTTTTTTAATGACTATTTTACTTCCTTTTATGTAAAGCACTTTGAATTACCACTGTGTATGAAATGTGCTATATAAATAAACTTGCCTTGCCTTGCCTTGCCTTTATTAGATAACTGTTTTATTTCCTATTTGGGCTTGTGTATATGCTTTATTTTTTAAATTAACTGTTGTGTTTTTCCAAGGCATTGTTACATGCCAGTGTTTCCTAAGATTTGATTTCAAAAACAGTGTCATAGCTATTCAAAAATTTTGTTATGATTTTAAATCTGCATTTAATTTAATTTGAATTTTGAAAAACGTAATCAGTAATCAGTTACATTACTTTAATACAGTAATTTAAATAGTTACACTACTTATTACTGTACATTTAATCATCTATAACCTATTACATTTCCAAAATAACCTCCCCAACACTGATCACAGATATGTTACCTTTTGCCATCAGAGAGATCCAGATGAAGGACTGAAGCAGTAGAGCTGGACACACCTTTAAGACATGAAATTTATCATGCAAAAACCTCCATGAAATATCTGATCTATCTATCATCACACACTGAAAATTAACACAAGTAATTAATATGTATTCTGTTGTCATTATTCCATAACATTTTACAGAAACATTTAATATACTGTAAGCATGTTTCCAGCCTTACTATACATATCATGCTAAAATACAGAGCAGCGCAATAAGCAGAGTAACTTCAGTAAGTTAAGATTAATGTAAAAAAAAAACATTAAAATGATTTAAAATGAAATATATTACCATGATACTGAAGCCTTCGAATGGCGAACATTAAAACAGCCAGTAGAAGTAAAGACAAACACCATGGTGAGACAAGATGGCCAGAAACCAGAATAACATATGTCCTCTTCCCCTGTGAAACTACAGGGAGAACTGTATCTCAACTCTGAGAAAGAAAAAAAAAACTGCTGAGCACACTTGTCTTGGATGGTGTCATAACTAAAATACTGTAAATAAAAAATACTGTAGCTCTGATGGCGACAAATATCATTATTAATATAGTTCACGCTTACCATGCATAATTTCCCACATTGTTTTTGACAAGGTCTTGAATATAACTCAAAATGAGAGGACTTCATCAGTTGGAAATGATAAAGAAGGAAAAAGACTTACAGAAGGATGGGCCTGAGTCTACAGTATGTAGACTAAAATATCTTACACTCCGAGGGGGAAAAAAGTACAAAAGCTGCCACTGGGGCAGTTCCTTTTCAAATACACATTTGTACCATATATACCCATAACTAACAATATTAGTACATATTAGTAGCCTACCTAAATGGTACATTCAGTAACTTTTGAAAATGTACCACCCCATTGACAGCTTTTGTACCTTTTGTATGTCATATTTGTGTGTCCCTGGAACAGAATTCAATTTTCAAGAGATTATGAAAGATATATAGGCTAACACTGTTTGTATCAGGGGCGTTTCAGGAGGCAAGGGAGGCAGTGTCTCCTCAAAAAATCGGATGAGAAAATAATCGATATTACAAACATAAATCGCAAATATTACTAAATATAGCATTAAAAGTATAAAAGTCACTCGTTTTTTATAAAATAACACTGTCCAACAGTGACACCTGCAGGTAAAGTTACAGCGGAGGCTTGCCTCCCTTCGGTCCATTGACTTAAAACAGAGACCCTAAAGCGTGCGGTGACTTTTCTGGAGGCTCATTGAGATGAATGGGGGAAAGTCACGTGAGAGGAGGCAATGCCTCCATCGCGCTATAATTGGATATGATCGGTTATGATTGGATGTGATTGGTTCCTGCGATAAATCCCGCCTCTTGTTTTCGTGCAGCTCTCGGCCTGAATGAAGGGAGTGATGGCATTATTGACTAATTATAAAGTAAACAACTCTCCTGCTTAGATACCACTGCTTTGTGTCACGTCAAAATAAAACTTGAAATGGTCTGAAAACGTGATGACTGTGTCAGTTTTGAGTGAGCATTCAGTGTGATGAAATGAAAGATATATCTTCGTGTCTGTGGCAGTGTTCCACATTTACTTTATGTGATGATGACCCGAAAATAAGATGACTATTAAAAAGAACAGCTGAACATCAGTTCACAAACACAAAATATTGGTAACATTTTCCAATAAGGTGTCATTTAATATAACATGAACAAACAATGAACATTTATTACAGTATTTAGCCTATTAATCTTTGTTTACATTAGTTAATACAAATACAGTTCATTGTTAGTTCATGTTAGTTCACAATGCATAAACTAATGTTAACAAACACAACTTTTGATTTTAATAATTCATATTAACTAAGATTAATAAATGCTGTAGAAGGATGCATAAAAACACTATGAAATGTATAATTAGTATTAAAAAGATTAAATTAAAAAAATAATATTAATAAAATACAAAATATAATTATATTTGTTCTCTTTGTTATGTAATATTTATTTACCCAGGAAAATGTGACAACATTAAGTGTAACACACACACACACACATACATATATAAAACTGCCTCCTCATTTTAAAACACCGTAATGCAGTTATACAGACTGTTACGAGTGTTGCTGTCTAGTCTGTGAGACACTGCAGATGTGTTCATACACTCTGGGGACAAATTTGTCCCCCAAAGTTAGTTAAATTTGACAAAACCTCCATTTGTAAAAACGGTATAAAATAATATGTAGAATTTGTATTCATACTTAATGCTAAAAATGTGTATATAAAACAACGTTCAAAAGCCTATACGGAATGTTTTGTGTGTGTGTGTGTGTGTGTTACTGGTTTTTGTGGTTTACGGGGACAAAATTTGTTTAATGACATGGGTATGACAGAGGTATTACAATTTGAAGGTGGTTTATGAGGACACTGCCTATGTCCCCGTAATTCAAAAGGCTTAAAAAAACATACTAAATGGTGTTTTTTTTAATATCTAAATATGCAAAATGTTTCCTGTAAGTGGTAGGTTTAGGTGTAGGGTTGGTGTAGGGCAATAGCCCATACAGTTTGTACGGTATAAAAACCATTACGCCTATGGAGAGTCCCCGTAAACCACAAAACAAACACGTGTGTGTGTGTGTGTGTGTGTGTCTCAAACTTCCGCAAACTCTCTCTGAGTCAGTCATCATGTCCAACAATAACGCTAGCAGCAGCAGTGTGGCTGTGGCGCAGAAAGCCGTCAAACAGCTCAGACTAGAGGCCAAAATACGACGAATTAATGTGAGTATGTCAGCTTTAATAATACACGAGAAAGCGTTTTGGATTTTGAGAGTTTATGGAGAAGTTTAACCGGTGTGAGTTACAGCTAGTGCTAACGCTAACCGACAAAACAACACTTTAAACGCGTTTTAACTCATGTATAGGTAAATAACTTGCGTTTTTAACGTCACGGCTTTTCCGAGATGCTTTTAAAGTGTTTTATACGAGTTTTGTACTGCCAGAAGCGTATTTTAGGCGTAAAGTTCAGACAACTGTTAGATATTGTTCCGCACGCTCATTAATAATGCAAATATATGCAAACGGACGCTCTGGTGGTGATACTATGGTACAGTTATGGTATCAGATTGCAGTACTATGGTACTTTGTCGTATAGTATGGTACTTTAAAGAATACAATTGTAAAACATTGGTATATGTCCAAACTCTTTGTTTTTGTGTACTTTACTGAAGGACGGTGACCCAAAAAAACGGGTTTTCAATCTAAAGACCCCAGTATGAAAATGCTATTTTTTTATATATATATATATATATATATATATATATATATATATATATAAACACTGTGCAATAAATTTCACTATTAATGTAATGCTAGTTTTTTCAGTTAATTACTTTTTTACATCCTTTCCTATAGATTCATCATGCCACTGTTGTCTGACAGAAACAGATTTACATCTGTTAAATGCTCAAAAGCAATCAGAAAACTTATAGAAAAGCTTATTTCAACCATAAATGTAGGGCAGGGTACTAACAGGTTGGAAAAAAAAACTTGATCATAGTACATTAAGAAAATTGTTCAGAAGTCTTCAGAAAAGTATGTATTAGCTAATTAAATATGCATTAATTTGCAAACATTTCCAGAACAGAAACTGAACATTAGATAAGGCCAGGTTCATAAGTTCTTAACCCCTCTTTAAACAAATTCAAAATATAGACAGGAAGAAAACTATTGAATTTGCACTCAATGCATATCATTTAACATGTCATCTTAATTGTAATCTCTGTAGGTTTCTCAAGCTGCCACAGACCTGAAGAACTTCTGCCTGCAGAACGCCCATAAAGACCCGCTGCTGGTGGGCGTGCCGTCCAGCGACAACCCCTTCCGCCCGCCCAAATCCTGCGGCCTCCTCTGAACGACTGCTGTCTGATCATGCATAGGTTACCAACAACCTCCTGTCCTTCTAAAGCACTGTAGATACATTCAGTGAATGCATACGCAATCAAAATGTATCAAAGATGTAGATGAGTTTGTTTCTTCATCAGATTTGAAGAAATGTAGCATTCCATCACTTGCTCAGCAATGGATCCTCTGCAGTGAATGGGTGCCGTCAGAATGAGAGTACAAACAGCTGATAGAAACATCACAATAATCCACACCACTCCAGTCCGTCAGTTAATGTCCTGTAAAGTGAAAAGCTGCATATTTGTAAGAATCAAATTCATCATTAAGAAATTTTTACCTTCAAACAGTTGTTTATGACAAAAATGTGTGTCCATAATCCATAATATTGTTTCCTCCAGTGAAAAAGGCGTCTTGCTTGAATCAGGAGAGAAATATGCACAGATCAAGTACCACTTACAAGCAATTCTATATAACAGTTATAAGTAGATAAGTTGGTGGATTTTGATGTTGGAGGACAACAGTGGATGGACTATTTTACTAGATCAGTGGTTTTCAAACTTGTTCCTGGGGACCCACAGCTCTGCACATTTTGCATGTCTCCCTAATTTACACACCTGATTCAGATCATCAGCTCATTAGGAAAGAGCACCATGAACTCAAATGAGTGTGTCAGATAAGGGAGACATGCAAAATGTGCAGAGCAGTGGGTCCCGAGGAACAGGATTGAAAACCACTGTACTAGATGAAGCGTCATTATGGAATATGGACTCATATTTCGTGACAGTTTAAAGTTGAAACGCCTTATAGGTGGATTTGTTTCTTACAAACATGCAGTTTTTCACTTCACAAGACATTAACTGATGGACTGGAGTGGTGTGGATTATGGTGATGTTTTTATCAGTTGTTTGGACTCATTCTGACGGCACCCATTCACTGCAGAGGGTCCATTGCTGAGCAAGTGATGCAATGCTACATTTCTTCAAATCAGTGCCCATGAACAAACTCATCTACATACTGGATGGCCTGTTCTCAGCAAATTTCCATTTTTGGACTACTCCTTTAAATATACTAATATCTATATTTTATCTGTTATTTCAGAGCTTGGTAAAGTGTTTCAGATGATGTGGCTGCCTTCAAGTGTCTGTTTCTACCTTTACTCCATAAAGACCTCCTGGAGCACTACACACACAAACACTACTTAGCATAGCACAAAAAGAAATATCTCTACTGTGTTCATTTTCTTCACACTCATTTCATATCTGCACAGTTGCTGTCTATTTGTATGAGCTGTATTATGAGTAATATGTTGACTATGCTGAATGAACACTATATGGTACAATCAACTGTAAAACCCATAACACACCCCATGTTTTGAAAGCAATTTTATGTACCAAACACTATTTTATTTGTAATGCATATTTTATAAAACAAAAAGACTTCCTTGAAGATTGTATGAAGTTTTCCCTGGTTTATGTGGAAGGAATGGAACTATTAGAATATTTTTAATGTCTAAAATTAGAGGACTTTTTTCTAATGTGGTCTTTTACTAATTTATGGCCAGCAGGATTTGGTTTGATGGTCATTTGTAAACATGCTTTGTGTCCTCAACAATACACATGTTGGTCGTCTTCCTTTATCTGATGCTCATTTCAGGTCTTGGAGTCTCGACTAATGATCTGACGAGTTGAATCAGGTGTGTCTGATGAGGAAAACATACAATATGTGCAGTGTTGAGGAAACCCTGATGACCTGCTGAATGAATGAATGTGTTACATTTGAAACTTTTTTCTCTCGTTTCATTGACTTTTTGCTAAACTGACTTTTAAAATAAAGTGTTATTGATCATTTAACTGTTGTCTTTTGTTGAATGGGCTTTAAAATGCATCTTCACCATAAATATCATAACTGAAGTGTGTTTTTTTAATCTGATATGGGGTTGGTGCTCACAGCTGCTGGTAAATAGACTGAAGCTCTTAATCACTGATGAGATGACTGAAGGAAACCTGCAGATGTCAGATGAAATGCTTGATTAAATGAACTGAAGTCACTTGTGATCTCAGTTTGCTCAATTTGTGTGAACTTTAATTTTTAATCTGCCTTCTGAGAGAATTTTTTTATTTTTTTTGCTCTGGTAAGGCAAACTGTATATAAGTTATAATATTTGCAAGCAAGTTACCTAATATATCAATTTAAAAATTGCACAAAAAAGGCCAAAAAGCAGCTAGTTTTCTGACCAGTTCTTTCACAAGTCACAGATTTTCACAATCACTGCCTTTTATTTTTATATATTGCATTAGATGCCAGTGTTGAAGTTGCAGTGATTTTTAATGTTATGCTGCTGTTACAGTACCTGCAGGGTCTGGGCTTATGGCACACAAAAGGTAACTGATCACACACTAAACATGAGACAGATGATGCACAGATTGAGTTTGTTTTTCTGTGTGTCTCAGAGATGCTGAACTCTGTGATTCTGCCTCTGTGTCCTGATGAAACCACTCACAGCTTCTCACACAGGATCTTCAGAGAGGAGCACAGAGACCTCACCAACTCATTACAGGTGCACAAAACACCTGAGCCTCACTGAACATCACAGTTCAGGCGAAGCTCACAAAACCTCAACCCGTCGGCATCTAGAGTTTGCATTAAGCTGTGACATTGCTTTCAAATTAGGTGCTTATTTTATTCCCCACTTCTCATTCGTACAGGATATAACAGACATCCCGTACAGACAATATTTAATTGTTATATGATTATATTCATTTGTTGGAACCTCCTCAAAGCCACATAGTACATTTCAAGGGGTATGTCACAATATATAAATTATATTCCTATTTAACATTTGTTGTGGTTATATATTAATATTAATTTTTTTATATATATATTTTAGGACCCCCTTGAAAATGAGATTATATAATATTATGTGTACAGAACTGGTCAGATTACTTACAAATTGTAATCCGTTACTGATTCCAAATTACATTAAAAAATTGTAGTTACAATTGCACATTTTAGGTAATATAATCAGATTACTTTTGACCTTATATATTGTTGTTCCGATATATAAATGCTATTTCTGGATGTATATTTATTGTGTGTGTGCATGTGTGTGTACCTGTTTTTATGTCCCGGTGGGGACTTAAACCTGAATACACACAGACTCATGGGGAGTCCCCACGGGTAAATTGAGGTCCCCACGGGTAAACAAGCTTATAAATCACACAGAATGAAGTTTTTTGAAAATGTAAAAATGCAGAAAGTTTCCTGTAAGGGTTAGGTTTAGGTGTAGGGTTGGTGTAGGGCAATAGAAAATACGGTCTGTACAGTAGAAAAACCATTACGCCTATGAGAGTCCCCACAAGGATAGCAAACCAGACGTGTGTGTGTGTGTATGTATATATTATCAAGAAGGTACATCACTAGGGCTTTGTTGTTCCAATATATAAATACTATTCCTAATTTGTATTTAATTATATTACTTCCTGAATATAATGTAATATAATATAATATAATGGCTGACCGTATTTTCTTTCACAGGAGCAGCTTATAGAGAAGGACCTCCACATCTCCAGAGTACAAGACGCTGTGACCTCTGAAAGAGAAAAGGTTAATCTCTCTCATTATATGCTATTAATATGTCTAACGTATATCTCCTATAGTAAGGTGGGAGGCAGCAGAAAGCCGCAGATCACAGTAGAGTGTGTGTGTGTGTGTGTGTGTGTGTGTGCAGTGCGCGCGGCTGCAGTGCAGCTGTAAGCAGCAGGAGGTTCAAGCAGAGTTGAAGCGCAGAGAGCAGCACATCAGCCGCATGAGAGAGAGACTCTCACAGCTCACTGACAGACAAACACCGCAGCCTCTGTGAGACTCATGTCTGACTGCTACTGATTTCATTCACTACCTTACTTAAATTCTGTCCTTTCTGTATTGACACATTTGCCCTCATTATCTGACAGTAATTTATCGTAAATGAGAACCACAATGTGCTACTATTCCTAGTAGGGTTATAACTTATACTATAGACAAACTCCCAGGAGTGCAAGATGATGGAATCAATATGTTAAATGCATAAATGTTAAGGTTTACATTACCATCTGTGTTGGGGAGTAACTAGTTACATGCAACGGATTTACAGAATTTAATTACAGAATGAATGTAACTGTAATCTGTTACAGTTACTGAGGAAAAAAATGTGTAATTAAATTACAGTTGCCCCCCCCCCCAAGGCATTGTTAGATGCCAGTATTTCCAGTCATAGCTATCCAAAGATTTGATTTCAAAAACCGTATCATAGCTATTAAACTATATTTTGTTAGGATTTCAAATCGTTTAACCTCAGAATGAACTCAAAATAAAAAGAGGTGCTAAAGTCTGATTTTGTGGTGGCTGTGCTGTAAAATTAAAATAATATAATCTTAATTCAAGTGATGAAGGATTTTGAAAACGTGACCGTAATCAGTGTTGAGTACTACCGTAAGGTTAACCCTATATCTGCTTTAAATGTTTGAAAATGATTAACAGTTGAAAACATTATAAATTTAGAAAAGTAATCGAAGTAATCAGTTACATAAAGTAACTGAAATAGTTACACTACTTATTACATTTTAAACAAGGTAACTTGTAATCTGTAACCTGTTACATTTCCAAAGAAACCTTCCCAACGCTGCATATAAGCCACAAAACATTTCACTGTATTACTGCATGATATTCCCTGTCAATAGCCATAGAGATAATAAATGTGTTGCCAAAGCGGACAGGACGGAGAGAGCCTGGCTTCAAGGGCTGATGGGAGGTACGACAAACTCCTGATAGGCTATACAAAGTGCTTATACCTATCACAAACATTTGTTTTATTACCAATACTGTGCACTGACAAATCATGCATGTGTTTAATAGTAAACGGTTTGACTTTTAGCACCTTTAATGCAAATTTGAAACGTGTGGAAAGAGAAATATTGGCAATATTATCCAAAAAATTAGGTTTGCTTAGTGCGCTTTGTGTCCCCCTGCAGGACAGAAGAAGCACTGCGTCTGCTGTTGGACCGAAGGGAAGCCGAGCTCAGAGAAGCCGTGAAACTACGACACGGCCTCACTACACTACTGCACATGCTCAGAAATAATATGGAGCAGGTGAGAAAGACAGCTGCATGTTCACTGGAAAGATTTGCTGTGAAAATGTATGACTGTGTCCCAGTTTACATACATACTATGCACTGAAAACATATACTTTACTGGTAACGGGCAAATACATACTTATAAGTATGAATTGTGCAAATTGGGGTGCATCATATAGCAAAACCCTTTTAATTAGACACTACAAGACGACAACAGTCCAGAACCGGAAGATGAGACCGATGACAACGTGCTGGTCCAATCAGAGCAGTGCCTTGGTGATCATTTGGCAGGAGGTGTGGTCCATGAGTGGACGCAAGTCCAGAAAAGACTCCGGGAGCTCATGTTAAAGAGTAAGAACTGTGTTTTGAAATGGACAGGTTAGAAGAGGCCTTATAGACCTAATTCTGTATGTGTGCTCAGGTCCTGTTGCTCAAGGAACAGACCAGGAGAAGCTGCTGGCTCATCTTGAGGAGGAGCTGGAGCAGAGCAGACAGCTGATCCCAGCGCAGCAGCAGTTACTGCAGGTCAGACACCAGAGCTCAAGTCATGTCAGGCCTTCTGTTGAGGACAGTAGCTGGAAGTGATTTCTCTCAGGACAGTATAACTCCACCCCTTCCTGCTGTGCTGATGGACTGCTACTATCTGGAGGAGTGGGAGTGGCTGCAGGACCACTGGGAGGAGTTTAAAAGGCAGAGGCGGAGCTTCCAGCAGGAGAGGCAGGCCTTCACTGAAGCTGCTATCCGACTGGGTCACGAAGTGAGAGAAACTCACACTGATTTATGTGCGTACATGTGTTTATCTCTCTTGATTGTCTTTTTTGCATGTGCTTTTAAGATTTTTAATGATGCATGAAGTCAGTTCTCCTCACTGGGGTCCGGGCCCCACCAGGGGGCCTCGGCACACTTCCAAGGGGGCCGCAAAATAGCTTAAGTTATTTAAAACAAGCTTTAAAATAAGCTAATACAATAAGAACAAAAAAAATGTCATTTTAATTCACCACCTCAAGGGTTTTCAAGTTCTTGGAAAAGCCTGGGTGTATGAGGGGTGTTTGAAGGTTTGATTTCTAGGCCAGGAAAGTCATGGGGATTGATAAAATATTAAAAACATGGACATTTTTATACATTTTTCTAATTATGTCAAGCTGCAAAATATTGCATCAGGTGGAAATTGATATTTGTAAGTAAAAAGAAAACTAAAATTGTTTGGTAATTAAAATAGTTAACCCTAAAGGATTCAGGAATTGTGGAATTAAATTATTTTAATTTAAAAATATTTTATTATAAAATTCATAAGTAAATTCAAATTCAGAAATTAAAATGACACTTCTAGTTTCTGTAAATGTAGTTCGAAAATAAGCAGCTTGGTCATTATAGCAAAAATCTACAACTCACTCAGCTCACTTTACCGACCACAAAAGAAGACATTTTGAAGATTTATTAAACCACTTTTTGCTACAGCAACAGTTTATAGTGGCCACCAGGGGTTTGTCAAGCATCAAAAAAAAAAACCAACAACAACTCTCTGCTCAACGTGCTCTCCTCGTGCGTGCTTCCAGTGCCTGTCGCGCTCTTTGGATGCCATGGCCTTTTCTCTTCTCCGCTACATCCTATCGGCTCATGGATCTATGGAGTCAAGAAATCAGGACTTTCAGCCCTGGAGGGATTACATGGGTTTGGCGGACATGATCAGAGGCATGCAGCGGCCAGCAGAGCAGTCAGATGCGGACGATGGCAAGAGCGAGCAAGCCGCCCCAGCCGCTGCGCTCCTGGAGTCTCCAAGCGGCCCGACCGCGTCGACGCAGAAAAGAAACCAGGAACGCGGCAAGAGCACCAGCAGCTGCCCATCCGATAAAAAGTTCTGCAGCTTCTGCAAACACAACGGAGAGTCTGAAGCCGTGTTCTCCTCACACTACTTAAAAGACCGCGCCGGAGCCGTGATCTGCCCGTACTTGAGCCAGTACGTGTGTCCCCTGTGCGGAGCCACCGCCGTCAAGTGAGCCGCCATCTGCGAACACCCAGTCAAGTGAGCCGCCACCTGGATTTTGCTGCACGTCTGTTTGTGGTATTACGGTACGGAGAGACGAAGCGACCAAAAAGCTGACGAAGACCTATATTTCAGCGGTTATGAAATAAATGTGCCCCAAACCACAAAAGATAAAAGATACAGTTATATTATGTTCAAA
>JAFVLL020025468.1:22696-44187 GCA_021397915.2 Tor tambroides | reverse complement strand
TTGTTGATTTTGATTGCTTCTATTGTCCTCTTTTGTAAGTCGCTTTGGATAAAAGCGTCTGCTAAATAACTAAATGTAAATGTAAATGTAAGTGAGTGTGGATCCTGCTGTCTTCATTTGAAGTAACTATCATATTGGAGAGAGTAATGAAGAGGCATGTTGATCTGCCATCCGCGTGTCTTTAATGCTGAGAACTCTCCTCATGTGTCTGCATAATAATACATTTAAAAGTGAATGACCAAATGTATCTTTATGAAAGTTTGCAATGTTGTTGCAGAATAAATATAATGTGGGTAACAAAATATATATATTTAATTTTTTCATCAGGTTAGATATTGAAACGAAAACCTTTTTCCTTTGCATTTTTTTTAAACGTTTCATGTATAGACGAAAATGTTGTCAAAACGAACCCCGTTCACATGGATCAGCGAAATGCACCACAAATCATATTGCACTACTTCCTTCTTAACCTTAAATACCTCTATTGCACAACATCATGTACAGTTACTATGTAAATACTTGTATAGTCTGTCTTAGGTTATGTGTATGTATAGTCAACTGTTTATGGTATATGTATAGTCAGATTACCAATTCAGTAAGTTAGCTATGTAGGTCTAAAAACTGTTCTTACGTCTAGTGTTGTATGTTTATATTTATGCTTATTTATGTAGCACCGTGGTCCTGCGAGACACGACATTTCATTCCACTGTATGTCCACACATGTAGCGGAATGACAATAAAGCTCGACTTGACTTGACTTGAAAACGATTAAAATCGCTGTATTATGTATGCCAGGCCAGTAGATGGCGATGTCACTTTGTAAAGAAACACTACGCACCTGCGCACATACCTACAGACCAAACATGTCATATGCATGATATCACCATTTTCACAAATTCACGTTTTTGTAGTTTACACGTAAACGATAATGGCATCGCTTTCAAAAACTTCCACTTTGAAACCTGTTTTCAAAAGTTTGCTGTTGTCGTGTAAATTTACGACCAAAACACATAAAATTTTTGATGTTTTTAGTTGAAAATCAAATCCGCTTCCAATACGCAACGGGTTATGGCAAATATTAGCCATTGCACTTCAAATTTTCAAAGGAAATAGTAAACCATCCCTGATACTCATTTCAACACTCTACAATTCGGGACAAACTAATGCCAAATACTATTTAGGATGGATACAATGCAAAATGGGACACAACTCATGATATCCTAGTCTCTAGATCTCTCCTTTTTTTGTAAATCTACATGATTTTTCTCCAATACTCACACGTCTCCATCCCCTCGTCATCTTCATCGGGGTTGACTATGGTCACACCTGGCTTGTCGTAAGACTTGTCGATGGCCGCCCGGAAGCTCTCGTTGCAGCCCCGCCCCCTGATGATTCTGGGGCGTGGCCTGTGGAACGAGACGTCTCCGTTGAGCGTCGCCTCGGCAACAGCTGTCTGGAGGCTCTCCAAGGAACTCGACTTCTTCAAACCCAACGACGGTCCCACATCTCGCGAGGAGTTGCCTTGGGGTGGAGAAAAAGAGAGAGAGTAAAGAAAACATGCCAGAAAGAGAAGAAAAAAGACGCTGTCTCACTTTTTCTGCAATAAATCCTTCTCTCCAAATTCACTTCTATAATGTACAACCCTCGCTGAAGACAAATGTGCATATCGGGGTTCCGTTTATCTGCAGATGGAGGGTGAAAAAAGTGTGCTAAAATAATATGGAATATAAATGGCTCCACTGGATGCAAAGTGAGGTGTCAGACAGATTATCCATCTTGCATCCGTCACATTTTTAACTCTTGAGGTCATTTTTGCCTCTTTTTCCCCAATGACTACGTGTGTGTGTGCGAGACGGTGAGGGAAAGAGCGCATAACTCCTTTCTGTAGTTTAAGGCACTGATGGATGGCCCAAATATGAGGCCCATTATCTTCCCTGTGTGGTCGTGGGAGGAGGTGGAGGAGAGGATGTGGAGAACAAGAGGGAGGAAGAGCAAAAGCTTGTAGACTAAACACGCTTTGAGACTCGGCCCGTTCAGATCCTAGCCGCAATTCCCTCAACTCGTCTGCTTAATGACCTTTTCATGCATTTAATCCACTTGTTTCTCGTTAAGGGTTCCTCACAAAGACACAGCAGGCCCACACTTCAAACATGCGCCAGTGCGGAGACAACATTAATCCTGCTTATGGAATCCTGTAGAGGAGGAATTCTGGAAATGCCTCAATGGGAGCGAATGGGCTTGGCTGCTCGGGTCAGGGATTTGCATGTATGTATGTGTGTGTGTGTGTGTGTGTGTGTGTGTGTGTGTGTGTGTGCGTGTGTGTGTGTGTGTGTGTGTGTGTGTGTGTGTGCAGAGTACAAAATGAACGCAGAATGGGAGTAAAAAAAAAAAAGTGGCTTTGGAGAGCGAGAAAATAAATGTCTCCTTTCTTTGGAACAAAACATGGTTTAAATGGAAATTGATTTTTTTTTTCTTCTTTTTTTATGTGTATTTATTTAAACATTTATTAAGTATCCCTTTTTTAATATCTTAATTTAAAAGGGAAATTTGGTGTAGAAGTAACTAAAACAATTTACTCATTAAACAAAGATCAATGTATTCTTTAACCTATTTTGTAATGTAATACAATTATCTGATTGAGAAAAATACAAGACAAACAATAAAATAAAATAAAACAAAACAAAAATCACACACACTTCACAAGTTTGGAATAATTAAGATATTTTGTTTATGTTTTTGAAAAGTCTCACCAACGCTGCATTTATTTGATCAAAAATGTGGTAAAATCACCAATATTGTGAAATATTATTACAATTTGAATGAACTGCTTTCTATTGTAATATACATATGTTAAAATGTAATTGATTTCTGTGATCTGCAGCTGTATTTTCAGCATCATTACTCCAGTCTTCAGTGTCACATGATCTTCAGAAATCATTCTAATATGCTGATTTACTGCTCAAGAAACATTTCTGATTATTATCAATGTTGAAAACAGTTTTTTTTTGATAATTCATATTTTTGTGGAAACACTGGTATTTTTCCCCAAGATTTTTTTGCTGATTAAAAAGTATAATGAATAGCATTTATTTGAAAAATAAAATAAACTAAAATAAAACAAACTAAATAAAATAAAATAAAATAAAATAAAATAAAATCAGTGAACCTTACTGACCCCAAAGTTTTGAACTGTAATTTTAAAAATACACTTTCATGGCCAGTGTAATATTTACTAAAATACTAAATATTGACAATGAAATATTTATGGCCAGTAAACATTCTCAATTCATGTTCAGCTGGCTCATGCAGTACAAAGCTAATTTTGGATCCCATGTACGTGTGAATTCGTGGTGTGTGTGTGTGTAACCGTGTGAGCCATATGGAACAGACTCTGAAACAGTTGCCAAGTACTAAAAATTATCTAAGCCACCTGCATGATTGGATAAAATAGTCTGTGTACCTCTAACAATAAACCTTGATAAATGCCAGCATGCACGGCTGCTTTACACACATGCATGCACAATAGTTTCAGTGATATATGATGCCGCTGCACAGCACATAAAATCTCTCAGATGAACTCTAGATGAAACATTAATGTGAGTCCAGCTGTGTGCGTCTCATTGAAATGTATAGCGCAACGGGTCGGCGCACACACACTCTAACATAATTAGCATGCAAATGCTATATAAACAAACGTTAACCGACAGCAGCGCTGCAGTTCTCGAGAGCGTAGCCGAGGCTGCCGTTTCTGTTTGGTGGTGTAGCGTAAACGCGTCGTTTCTCGCTCGAAGACCTTCATGTCAGATATTGATGGAAAATGTGTCGGCTGCGATGCTGAAAATACAGCTCTCAAACTCTAGCGTTTAACGGGCCTCCCGCTTGGACAGCTGTAATTATTTTTCCAATGGCTGCTGTTCTGTGTTTAGATTTGGCTAGTGAGGCGAGACTCGGGCACTGGCAGCTCATTCTGTCAGTGAACGCCTGTTTAAGGGCCTCAAGAACAGCGACCCCGAACCCAGGGTCAGCAGTGAGGATTGGTTTGAAAATATGGGTCAATGAAATATAAGTGCGCTCATTAAAAAAAAAAAAAAGTTTTTTTTTTTTTAATTATTATTATTATTATTATTAAAAAACATGAATTTATATTTATGTTGATTTCATATGGTTTTTTTTAAACATTTTTTTTTTTTTTAAATAATAATGATTTAATGCTTCTAAAAATTTTATTTGGTATAATCTTAACATAAAAAATAACATTTTTTCCCCTTGAAAATGTGGGTGTACACATTTTTTTAATATAAAATAATATAATAATATATCATTTATATTTTAACTATATAAGGTTTGTGTAACATAACTGATGTGTGTGTGTACTTTTATTTATTTATTTATTTCACCACATGAGATTTTATCTAAACTTGTCATAAAAAAAGGTAATTTTAGAGTGTTACTCAACTTTTGCACAACTAATGTTTTGCATGCTGGTCACACTGCATGACTTGGACGTTGCAAAATATTTTAAAAATATTTTTTCATATAAAAATATATTTTTATTTACATATTTATTATTTATAATAAAATACTATGGTAAAATAAAACCAAATAGTCGAATACTCAAGGTTTTTTTTTATTTTTTTATTTTTTTATGATATTAGGACAATTGTGTCACCCTGAAATTATAAAAATAAACTGAAACTCTGAAAAGAAAAATATGCTCATGATAGAAGATGTGAATTCAAGTCACTGCATGCATGAATTATATATAGAGTATATATCTTTTTTATTTATTTATTTATACTTATTTTTCATTTTATTTACTTACTTTTTTTATACACTTTTTTAACTTTAAACTTATTAAATTAAACTGATAGGTTAAAGTACACAAAAATAGCCTCCTATCACTAACTCATATAGAGATTACAGATGCAAACACAGCTGCAATCAGTGACGCAGGTTCAGGCACATTTAGGATCTCGAGAACTTCCTGGAATTGATGTTTGCCATTTCAGTAGACCTTAAAAACTGGTTTTCTATATACGTGAAAGTCACATATGGTGGCACTCTGTGTAAACATAGCTGTCTTTCAATCTCTCTCATTCCCGTTCCTCCTCTCAGATGATGCGTTGAGCTGGACCCGATGGTTTGGTCCTTCTCCTAAAAACATCTTCCCTCCATCTACAGCACGCTGAGATTCCTGACTGCTTTCAGACGCTAAATGGAGCGTTTCTGCCGGCCGCGGAGCTCACAGCCCATCTTCAGCAGGAGAGACGTGAAGCAAAACAGCCATTAGCTAAGCAAAATAAACCTCCAACATCGTAAGAAAACAATTAGAAATCTATTAGCTTCCCTTGAAAGACGAATGCTTTAAACATTGTTCTAAACATCAGTAGAAGGGGACTGAACGCTTAGAAATGATTCCAGGTGATCTGAGGTGTAGGATAGCGGTTGGAAGTAAACCAAACCAGAGCCGACACTGTTAGCAGCTACTGAAGCCAGGGATCCTTTATAACCCTCCTGATCCTTTAACCAAACAAACCAGCGCTGCAGAAGCTACTGATTAACCTAACCAGCGCCAAACCGGCGACTGGCCTCATCCAAGACAAAAAACTGAACCATACTGAGCTGGCCAGAGACTCGCTTTCTCGATATTCATGAAATCTTTCATTTACAGGAACAGTAAGTCACCCCAAACACAGGTGCTTTGGTTGGTGAGAACATGATGCATGATTTTTTTGAGAAACATTTAAGACTCAGCAAACTGAAACTGTGTCTGTCAGTGTGAGATTTCTAAGTTCTTTCAAAACTGAAAATTCTGCCATAATTTGTGATTCCAAATCCATGTGACAGTGTTTCCTTTGTGGAACACAAAAGATGATTTTGTCAAAATAATGACAATAATTAAGATTGAGATTTATTAATCTTCAAAATAAATAAATAACAGTGAGTGATAATGAATAGTTGCAAAAAAACATGTAATAGTAATATAAAAACAACTAAAATGGATATAAATTTGGGGTCTGTCAAGCTCCAAAAATAATTTTAAAAAAACCCCTTAAAATAAAAATAATATTAAGAGTAACATAAGTATCCATGCAAGTATCATAATTATATAAAAAATAAACAGTAATGAAAATGAATTAGCACTGGGGCTTCCAGCTCCAAAAAAATAAAAAATAAAAATAAATAAATAACAAAAACAAAAAAAACACTAAGAATTTTTTTTTTTTTTTTTAATAATTTAATAAAAAATATAAATTAACAGTGAAATTTAATGAGCACTAGGGCTATCAAGCTACAAAAATGATGGGAAAAAAACACCATGCAAGTACCATAAGAACACGTAAAATAACTTAATATAAAAATAATGTTTGTAAAATGATAACGTAAATGTAAAATAGCATAAAAATAACAAAGTGGAAATGAATGAGGACTGGGGCTGTCAAGCTCCAAAAATGATTAAAAAAGCACCATAAACGTACCATAGGAATAATTAAAATAACCTAAAAGAAAAAATATTATTAGTAAAAGTATAATACAATTGTCATAGTATTATAAAAAATTATTAAAATAAATGCGGACTGGGGTATCAAGCTCAAAAAAGTACATCAAATGTATCAAAAAGTACCATAAAAAGGTAAAATAACGTAATATATTAAATTAATATTAGTATAATACAAGTGAAAAAGTGAAAATAAATAGGACTGCAAGCTCAAAAAAATTACAAAAAGCACAATAAAACGATCTATGGGACTTTGCACAGTGTTCCTGATTTTGCTGAAGCAAGTCTATACAGGTTTTGTGTGAGGAACAGACTGAAATTTTATTTTTTTAGAAAGAAAATCACCTTTTCTGCTCCACAGTAGTCAGTCAGTCATGCAGAATGACAAAATATGTATTTCAGATTAAACCTTCCTAACAAAGGCCTTAGACACCAGTTCTCATGTCCACCTGTGTACTAATGCAGACCCACTTCAGCTCTCCTCTCTGATGAGGCACGCTGTATCTGCGTCTGTCTCTGTTTGTTATTAACAGAAATGAAAAAGGAAAGAATCCAATACGTCTGGCACGCATGTGAACTAATATCTTGTCCCATATGCTGGAGAAGCTCTTTAATCAGCAAGCTCCTCATAGCATGTGAACACGAGGCTTTCAGAGCTTTACACACAAATCTGCTACAGCGAAGAGCAGGACTGATGCACGGCAAACACCGCGGGATCCAGCAGATAAAACCCACACAAATGACATCTGCATCGCTCTCAGTCCTGGAACAATCAAACCGCACAGCACTGAATCTCCTCTGAGCAAAACACGGCAAGGAACGGAAAGCTCATAATTGTGTTTTGTTTCTTTTTTTCATCAAGATGGATTTTGACGTTGCAACCCTCACCGGATCAAACCGCTGTGATTCTTATCACGTCACAGACACTAGTTTTATTGTCATGATCTCACTGCATTTTTTACCTACTATTTTTCATCTAGGTGAGAAAAAGTGCAGTGATTGTATTAGATGGTAATACATATCATGGTACTGAATGACTTTCATATTCATATAGCATTCATAAAGCAACTTGCAAGAATACCAGTACCATGGAGTACCATGTAAATACCATGGTAAGTGAGTTTCAGTATCATGTACAGTACAAAAAACCCATATATATATATATTAGTGCTGTCAAACGATTAATCGCATCCAAAATAAAAGTTTTTGTTTACAAAATATATGTGTGTGTACTGTGTATATTTCTTATGTATATATACATACACTCACTTACATACAGCATATATTTCGGAAATACTTACATGCATATCAATTTAAAAATTTATATTCTTATATTTTATATTAAATATAAATATTTAATATATAAACAAAATTTTATTAACTATATACATGCATGTGTTTGCATTTATATATACATAAATACAAACAGCACACACACATATATTATATAAACAAAAACTTTTATTTTGAATGTGATTAATCATTTGACAATACTGATAATATATATATATATATATATACACACATACATGTTTCTTAAATTATAAGATGGCACATTCCAAAAATGGATGCTATAAGATTTTTTTTTTTCCAAGCATGCATTGAACCAATTAAATTACAAAAACATTTAAAACAAACTGAACTTTCTATTTTACTCTATATTTCTATGATGCTGAAAACTCAGCTTCAGGAATGCATTACATTTTTACAATATATTCACATAGAAGACCATTATATTAAATAATATTGATCAAATAGTACAGTTTTGACTGTATTTTAATCAAATAAACACAGTCTTGGTGAGCAGAAGAGATTGCACTGATCCCAAAATTGTAAAAAGGAAGTGTACAAGACACTTACTTAACAAATATTACCATGGTATCACTAGAGTATCCCCCCCCCCATCATTATACCATGGTACTTTAAGTGGAAGGAGAAAAAATGCAGCGAGACATAACAACTGTGAAGATATATCTATATCATAAAGCACCTTTAATTATTGAATCCTCAAAGGCACCACTTGAGCAGTTAAATTGCCCCTATTATGAGTTATGAAAGGTTTATATTTTGGTTTTGGGAGTCCCCAACAACAGGTTGACATGCATGCAAGATCAAAAATCACTTTCATTGTCTTATAATATGCATTTATTTTTACCTTATTTGCTCAACGACTCCCAAACGATTCACTCAACGATTCATTTTTCCAAACCCCTCCATTGCGTGACGCTAATCTGCCGTGATTGGTCTCATTTTCATCTCATCTTGCCTGTAATGCCTGATAAAGCAGCGTTTGTGAGCGCAGTGCTGCTTTGTGTACAGCGTTACCGGGAAAACCGCTATTTTACCGCTCCAAAAGCGGCACCTAGTGGCAAAGAATGAATTTGCATTTTCATTCAGACACAACCAGTGGGCGGGCAATATGCTAATATTTCATGTTGCGGTCAACATGAAACGGCTTGGGATTCGTTTTAAAAACGACTCGTTTCAATGATTCAGAGTCGACTCTTTCTTTTGAGAGACAATAACTTTATACACGGTGCACTTTCAGATTTAAAACTTTGCAGGATGTTTTCATTCACTTGGAGCTGTGTTACACACTGCATGAAAGCTCATTTTCAGAAATTCATAATTGGGGCACTTTAAACGCTGAAGGAAAGCAGTGTTCCAGCGATGAACGATGCTGTGACCGTGCCACTGTTCAGATGGCCGGCGATATCTTCATGAGTGATACTCGAGGAAGAACAGGCCAGCATTTGCGTATGAAAGCGCCATCCATCGCATGTAATTTATTCAGCCATTTGTAATTTTATGCATCAACTTAAAAGGGTTATTAGGTTAAAAATAGCTCCGCAGCGGCCAAGGAGGTTTTGTCCTGCTGTGTCCAGGAAGATTGAAGGAGTCTCGGGGTTAGATCCCCCTCCTGGATCATTAGTGGACCAGAGGATGTCCAGGTTGTCCCTCGCTCCTCTACATCTGTCATAATTAACCTCTAAAGCCGCGAGCCAATCAGTCAAGACACTTTCATCTGTCTCATTGGCGTAATGATATCAGTGATGCTCAGAATCTGCTGAGTCACTTCCACATTTCTGCTCAGTCAGAATCTGACATCACTCACTGCCACTTTGAAGGTTGTAAGCAAAGATGTCTTGAATGTGGTGACTTTATGTTAGCCGCTCTCCGTGTTTGAGCTTTATTAGGTGATGAGAAGCTGGAGCTGAGGCTGGAGCTCTGGTAATAAAAGGAAAGGTGAGCACTGTAGTTTCCCAGCGGAAAAATATCAACCGCTCAATCACAGACTTACATTAAAGCCCTTCATGGTAGAAACAGCTTCTAGCGATGCTTCATAACAGTTTTGTCCTATGAACACCAACAGCCCTATCACTGAAACTCAAGTACACCCTACATTGCCACCAAACCATTAATGTGTTCATTCAGATAAAAAAAATACATGGCATTATTATTATTCATATTTTTATTTAAATACATTATAAAATAATTAATTTTATATTATGATTATTTAATGTGAATTCATTTAATTAATGTGCTATTATTTGGAATAATAATATTTTGAATATGATATTTAGACTTAGTATCTTCTTTCTTTATTAAGACAACTGAGCTTGCTTGTTTTTCACAAGTTTGAGTGAAAACGACAACATTAATAAATAATATTTTATTCCAGTTAATTTACTAATTTATTTATATTGATTGATTGATTTCAAGTAGTTTTCAAGACAACATTTCTTATTTTACCTTAGTTTAACTTGATCTACTAAAATAGCCGAAACTAAAACTGAAATTTATAAATATATATATATATATATATATATATATATATATATATATAAACTATTAAATTATTACAAATGTTTTCAACTAAAAGAAAACAGAAAATATAAAAGCTAAGGTAACACTTTATTTTAAGGTGTCTGTTACAGATTACATGTACTTACTATTATAATTACAATTAATTATGCATAATTACATGCAAGTAACCCTAAGCCAAACCCTAACTATATACAGTAGTAAGTACATGTATAGTTAATTAATATTACTCAGTTCTTAAATGCATAATTACACTGTAACAAGGACACCTTAAAATAAAGTGTAACCAAAATTCAAAATAATGGTAACACTTTACAAAAATATTCTGTTTGTTAACATTAACTTGCAATGGCGAAAAACTCTTCTAAATAATTTATTAATTAAGCTAAAATCAAAATTATTACTAAAATCAAAAGTTGTAGCTGATAATATTATTTATTACAGCTAACATGCATTAAGTAACAGTTGTATTTTTATTAACAAATATTAATATTAGTGCTGTCAAATGATTAATCGCGATTAATCGCATCCAAATTAAAAGTTTTTGTTTACATAATATATATGTGTACTGTGCATATTTATTATGTAAATATAAATACAAACACATCCATGTATATATTTAAGAAAAATATGTTATGTTTATATATTAAATATATATAAAATATATGAATATGAATATATAAATGTATAAACAAAAATATTTTCAAAATATATGCTGTGTGTGTATTTATATATACATAACAAATATACACAGTACACATACATAATGTAAACAAAAACTTTTATTTTCGATATGATTAATCGCGATTAATCATTTGACAGCACTAATTAATACATACTGTAACAAATGCACTGCTCCTTGTTAGTTAAAATTAATTAATGCATTAACCAGCGTTAACTAATGGAAGCTTATTGTAAAGTATTAGCAAAATATTAATAAAAACTATAATAGCATCTCAGTGATACTAAAACAACACTGAAACAAACACACTATCATTTTACACTATTTAATAATAAGTTATGACTGACAGCTAAAAAGACTCACAGGTTTAAGAAAGTAAAATTGAAACTGTCCCAATGGAAGATGCTTAAGCACACTTTTACTAGAAAAGTGGGTTGTGAACTGTAAAAACAGTGAAAGCAAGTAGACAATGTAATTTGAGTAAAAGAAGATTTCCAGCCATGACTAATATGCAACTCCTATTAAAACTTGCATATATTTAACATGCAACTCCTCAATCCATTCAATTCCTGCTTTTCATTTTTTTTCAAGGATATCTCATTTAATGGAAATAAAAAGGGTTGCGAATAGCACTTCATGTTGACTTTAACACAGAAAAGCTTAGACTTTTCTGACAGAATGAATTTTGGACATAACATGCCTCTGAACCTCCATACATCTCCCAGCATGACTATGTGCTCCCTGCGCTGTAACTGGAACTCTCTGCTCCAGACGCCTGACATTGATGGATTAATTGCAGTAAGCCAAAGCGGCCCGTCTGACATTGAAGCAAACAGAATTTCAGCAATCTCTCCTCGCACACACACACACACACATGCATGCATACATACATACACACCTCTGTTTCTTTCCCCACTCCAGCAGCCCTCAGTATAATTAATGTTTTCTTCCATCATAGTCCCTCAAGAACAGGCAGCGCGCTTCGCTTTCCAAAAAAAGTTGTTGCCAAAATGTCTATTTAACACCATGGCACTTCATTTCAATGGGATAAAAGAAAGCAACACCCTTTCTGATTTGATGGCAATTACTTCAAATGACTTCCTTAACGAGCACAACGCACGCAGTCGTTTGGTTAGATTGATTACTAACAGTTAACAGCAGATAGGAGAGTCATGAAGTCAAAGGGGGGGCCATTTGGAAGGGTTTTTCCAAGCGCAGATTAAACTTGTTGCTGGACTCATTTCCACCGTCACCGGTGGTCTCGTGCCACTCATTTGTCATTCTAAGAATACTGCGGCTCTGTTCCAAAACCTAGCGAGTCGCCTTGCTGTCTACTGCCTACATAGGAAGTATCTTAATGATAATGGAATCTCATCTCCAAAATCACTACTCATTCTAATAGAGTTTGATGTTAGCATGTTGCTAAGCTAAAAACAAATACATACTCGGTAAAATGGGCTATTTTTTTTTAATTAGATCAATTCTTAAAACAATGCTATCTATGTGTAGTTGACAAATAAAAATTGGACTGTGTCCTATGGTGTGACAGCAAAAATGTAGAAAAAAAACAAAACAAATCTTAACATACAAATAACATGAGAAAAACGTATCTTCATTCTTAGAGTTACAAATAACATGAGAGAGGTTTATCTTCAATGTTAGAGTTTTTTGTTTTTTTTTGCTGTCACACCGTAGGACACATTGATATGTCAACTACCCATATATTATTCAGTATATATGAAACAACAGTAGTCTGTTTCTCAGTTGATTTGACATTAGCATGTTGCTTATCTAAAATCAATTAAATATTGGGTAAAATTTTTAATTAGATCAATCAAAATTAACACAATGCTTTCTATACTATTCAGTATATAATGAAACATGTTTCTCAACTGATTGAAATACCCCTATAACTTAACCATCTACAGTTTAACCATGGTATTTGTAATAAAGGAGGATCATTTATATATATATATATATATATATATATATAATATCATAATAGCACTTGAATAGCTAACATCACATAAACACTGGGTAAAATAGGGCTTTATATTGAGAATAGTCAACTATTTATAAACTATTATGGTCAACAATTTTTTTTACATCTTGTTTTTTTTTTTGTTTTTTTTCCCACTATACTCCGAGTGCATTCTGGGATTACTTCCTGCATGAAGGATACACACAATGCTGCTTTAGATTTCAAACAAACTGCAGGAAATATGGCGGCAACATAATGCAGCTGCTGACTGCTTTTACTAGGTTTTGAAACAGAGCTTCGGACATTTATCTGAAAAAGTGTTTAAGATCTTTTCAAACACCATTATTAGTCCACCAAAACATCAGCATGCCCAGACACAGAGATCCGGAGCGTGTATGAGGTTAGTGTCCCTTACCTTCTGTCCACTCTGTGCGGGCAGTGAGGTTAAACTCGTCGGCTACTGTTAGGGAGGCATAAACAATTGTGATTGGTTAATTCAAGACATTCCCAGACCCATGCAACTCATTCCATTACAGATGTTACTTGACATTTCCAAAGGCCAAACCAAGAGGCATGCAAATCACTCTGTGAAAGTGAGGCAAGACGTGAGACAGACGGCCAAAGTGGGAAAACCCATGAGATGGTGAGAGAGAAGGACAGAACTGAATGGATTATCATGCCATTCAAAAGCATTGGGCAGATATATGTGTTAAGAGGTTTTAGCTCCATCTGCCTGGTGTCAGCTATTCCTTTTTGTCCCTCTCGGTCTTATCACACATAGGATAGAAACTATGAAGTCTGTTTTTTTATTTTATTTGTTTTCTGTAATTTCCTCCATGTTAGCGCTCAAATCTGTCTTTAGACTGTTACTGGAGATTGTGTTCCTCTAAAAGCCTGAGAGGAGCAAAAATATATACTCAACCTGAAGGCAGAAATGGCATTTGAAGAAAATGGCTCATCAGAACAAAGCACAGGAGATTTGGTGGAATTGAAAAGTGCTTCTAATGAGTAGAGAGGAGAGGGCTTGAAATGGTGCTCGTTTGAAACGGCCAGTAATGTCCTGCTCTAAACGCATTTCGTTTATTTATTTAAAACTGGGGAAGATTTTCAGACTTTCTCAGATTCTGTTAAAGGCAGCTATCTATCTATCTATCTATCTATCTATCTGTACATACATTAAAATTGTGGGGTCTGTAAGATATTTTATTGATTTTTGAAAAGTCTTTTATGCAAAAAATACAGTAAAAACAGTAATATACTGGTATATTTAAATAGAATTGTTTTCTATGTGAATATGTGTTAAACTGTAATTTATTTCTGTGATCTGCAGCTGTATTTTCAGCATCATTACTCCAGTCTTCAGTGTCACATGATCTTCAGAAATCATTCTAATATGCTGATTTGCTGCTCAAGAAACATTTCTGATTATTATCAATGTATATTTTTGTGTATATATTTGCAGAAATATAATCATTTCTAATGTAGTTCATCACATTAAGTATGGACATCATCCCATAAGAGTCAGAAAACTTTTGCGTCTCAGTTTTGAGTAGTTTGTTCTTAAATACTAACTACCTTCAGTTTGTGCCATCTTTAACCCTTTAAGTATCCAAAAACCACTGTATATTTGTGGTTGGTGTGTACAGTACTTTATGTGTGTGACATCTGAACACCGAAACTAATGCATGTGATACACCTCAACTCTCATATCCAGAGTCTAACTCCTTATCTGCTGCCAAAAGACATTCCCTTCTCTCTTTTTCTGTTTTTTTTAAAAGTGCTATATCACCTTCCACTCATTTCACTTTTGCTAGTGAAGTGCAAAGAGGGAGAGGTGTCTCGAGAGTCTAGTCTGGTGTTGAGCGAGCGGGGCTTGGTCCGGTCTCAGGAGGCGCTGGTCTTGATGTCGTCTGAGGATAAAGAGAGGAGGAGGAGGATGAAAGCGATGTTTTATCTCCTCCGATTAGCTGTGCGGCCATGCGGCAGAAGCTCTGCGTCTCCTGAGACGGGCCGCTTTGCTCTCAACAACCCTGACCTGTCCTTGAGTCCCTCAAACCCACCTCAGAAGGCCTACTCTGAGAGATGAGTGATAAATACATTAGTTAGGAGAGAACGGGATGCAAAAAGTCAGTTTTTGCCATCATTTTTAATGTTTAACAACTCTCTGTGCTCTTTTAAGTTTGGTGAAGTCTTTACTGTGTCTGACACTGTTAGCTTTAATGTCAAGCGCTGCGCTCGCATTCGCACCCCGGCTGCTGGATTGCAAAGGAACAGGAAGCAGCAAGGCAGGGCACAGGAAGTGGTTTGGGGAGTGCTAGTGTTGAGCGTGAGGTTACCTAGGTCCATACTCTTTGACTTGCGACTCTTGATGATCTCCAGTTGAGAGGCATCGCTGTACTGTTTGGTCCGCTTTTCTGACATGCTCTGCCGGCCGAAGCCTTCCCTCTGAAACAAGCCGTCCATATCTGCGTCTGGACTGAGGGTGCTGAGAGACAGGAGAAATATGAGCTTTCTTTTTATTATTTATTATACAATTAGATTGAAATTACTGAAATATTATTATATTAAAAGATCAACATAATATGAATCAAGGAACATACATACAAGTATACACACATAAAAATCAATCAATCAATCAATCAATCCTGTCTTTTTTAATGAAAATATTAGCATGAAAAAATCTGCATGATAAAAATAATCATAATATTTGTATTGATTGATACTCCTAAAATATTAATATAGCAAATGACTGATATTCAATCAATCAATCAATCAATCAATCATGCCACTGTTGTTTTTATTTTTGTTTTTAATGAAAAATATTAGCATGAAAAACCTGCACAATGATGATGATAAACATAATAATAATAATAATAATAATAACAATAATAATAATAATAATTGTATTTATTATACAATTTGATTGATACTACTAAAATATTATTATAGCAATTGACTGATAAATCAAAAAATAAATAAACAAACAAACAAATAAATAAATAGCATGCCATTGTTGTTTTTATTTTTATAGGGTTAATAATAATAATAATAATAATAAACTTTTATTTTTGTTCTCACTGAAAAATGTTGGTAACCTGCATAATTAACAATAATGCTATTTTCTTTTTATTATAGAATTTGATTGCTATTATTAAAGTATTAATATAATAAATTATTTATCAAGGAACAGAAAAAAAAACAAAATGGAAATAGATTTGAAGACAGATTGGCATGAGATTAACACATGGCAGAGTTTCAGCAGTTTTCTCCCTCAGTCCACATCAGACTCAGCTCTACTCCAGCAAACTCTGTCCAGCAGCTCAGTTTAAAGCACACTGCTCCTCCAGCCTTGCGGCGACTGTGTCTAAACAATAAACAAGTCCTTGGATTAGACCTCCATCACTCCCTGCAGTCACAGCAGCTCCCAAATCCACCGACAGAAGCGTCCCCTCAGTGCAACAGGAGGACAAACACATGAATGATGCATTATTCCTTCCTACTTCATAACAAACACACACTCTGTGTCCCTGAGAGAAAATAAGGACATAATGCATCTCATACATGAGATCTGGATACTGAAAGCAAGTGTTTCCAAACAGAATATAGACAGAAACAGAGTAAAAAGCAGCAAGGACAGCAGAGACAGACTGGATGAAATGGAGGCCAAATGTAGAGATGCAGAGAGTCACAACAGGACTGACAGAATGTTACACTAATGACCAGAGAAAACACACTGAGACTTTACCAACTCACTGAACGACTCCTGAAAATCTGCCCTGAAATACACTCTGAGTTTGAGCAACCTTCCTTTATTGATGTAAATGCACAGACACCACCAGTCAACACACACTGACTGCTTCAGATCATGATGTAGAAATGTGTCTGGTCTTCAAACTTTCTTCAAAGAAGTTGTTTTGAAATGGTTGTCACACACACACACACACTGGTCTAAAGGTCTGATTTACTTCATGTGAAACTAAAGACTTAACTGGTGTGAAGTGGTTTCAAACAAGAGCAGACCAAAACCAAAACACCCTCAAACTCCCATTGGTCTGCGACGATTATGTAATAAGTGGGTGTGGCTCTGTGGCTCCGCCTTCTTTGATGTGGAAATCTTCTCTGGTTCATTTCTTCTGTTTAGTCCGTCAATGTCAGATGTCCGTGAGTGAAAACATGACCAAACTGACAAGCTGATTTACAGTAAAAACTAAAGTTGTAATTTTAATTGAAAGTGACACTGACACTGTTTTGCCATGTTTAATACTGTAAAGCTGCTTGCTTTAAAGCAGTCTATTGTATAAAGTGCTATAAATAAAAGTGATGTGACTTAATGCTTGGAGTACCAAACTGCAAACATGCTGCAAACATCCACATTGCTATGATCAGATGCTTTCTTAACTGCTGTTTTCTCACCACTTCCATGTTTGTGTTTAATTTGTGAAAGAGCAGAAAGTTTGCAGCACATAATTACATATTTTTTAATCAAGTCAATCAAAGCAGTGTGTATATAGTATATTGCTGCAAATATATTTTAAATTTCTTTTTACTCCTTTATTTTTATTTTTATTTTATGATGTTTAATTTAATTTAATATTTTATTTTATTTTATTATTTTATTTTAAAGAGTTCAGCCAGAAATGTTGTCCATTTCACTTTTGTTATTCTGTGGAACACAAAGTAATGCATTTACAGCAAATGGGAAAAACTAAATCAAATTTCAACTAACCAAGGGATGGAAAAGTTATAAAATTGCCATAACTGTAATCCATGCAACTTGTGCTTAATATTGCAACTCTTCAGGGGCCATATGATAACTTTGTGTCAGTTTTCTATCAATAATACTTTTAGTTTATTTTTCTATGACTTTATTTAATTTGATCTACCATTATGTTAAATAAGTTGACAGCACTTTCATTTTAATAAAAGCCTGGATATTCTGAAAAAAAAGACAGAAAGAACATAAAAGCACCATAATGGTAGATAAAATTAAATAAAATAAACTTTTTTTGCATTACAGTAATACGAATTTGGAGGAGAAGAGTGCTCAATCATTAAAATAATATTATGATTTAAAAAAAAAATCTTAATTGTCTTAAGCTTTGTTTTCTTTATTGTTTTTCTGAAAGAAAGCAAGTCACTTTAGAACAACATACAGCCTTCTGAGATGAATCTGAAGCCCGGTATGGTGGAGGCTCCAGAGGGTGGAGTGTGAAGCACATCTGGGAGGAGTTCAGCACACACACAATGAGCTCGAGGAAGCTGCAATATGTTGAACATGCAGAAACAACAGCGCACCGCTGTGCAGTCTTAATATTCATATCCAACAGGGATCCATTAGCATTTGGGGAGAGGGGAATGTGTAATTAAAACAGCCGAGCAACATATTAACACACATGAGATATGACTTCATTCGCCTTTATGAGACACTGTACACCGACACATGCAGTTCTGTGCATCTCAGCTGTGTGCAAACACAAACTACTAATGCATACAAATGAACTTCTTAACACAAGTTAAATCACAGAAAGTCTCTCTGTCAGCTATGATGCAGACCTGAGTGCCGAGCGTCCAGACACTCCATTCCACTCCATCACACTCAATTAGGCCATTAGAGACACGTCCAATTAACTCTGGCCAGACTGCATCTCTGCTAATAACAAGAACCAACTGCCTTTAAACACACAACACCTAAACCAAAGACAAAACTGCTGGAAACTAAAGAACAGGTCTGAAATGAAAAGATTTGCTGTATGATTTGTCAGTTGTGAATTAAATTCAGTCCGAATTAGGCAGAATTAAGTATCACCGAGATACTATTGTAGTTGCTATTAGTTTTCATTTGAAAACTGTACCTTTTTATTTTACTTTTAGTTGAAGTTATAGTGTATAGTCTATATACACTGTAAAAATACATAAACAAATGAATGCATGAGTAATAAATAAATAAATATCACAAAAATTAAAACAAAGAAAATGCTATTTCAATTTTTCTACTTCAAAATTTCATGTTAATTTAATGCTACTTGCTATTTCCTTGTTATTGTTTGTTAAAGTTACTAGCATTAACTGAGTGAAAACAGTTTTTCTTCTTCTTTTTTTTACCAGTGTATTTTTTATTTTTATTTCAGTAGTTTTAGTTATTTTAGTAACTAAATTAAAATGAAAATGAGATATGTTGCTTTGGCAGCTAGCTAAGTTTCTAAGTGTAATTGTTTAATATTTAATTTTATTTAATATTTTAAATTCATTTTATTTATGTATTTTAATTATTTACATTTATTTCATTTGACATAAGATTCATTCATTCAGTCAGTCAGTCATAGTTAACAAAGTATTGAATCAAAGGTCAAAGCAGGCAAAGAGGTAAAATGTTGAGTTACATTATATATGCTATGACAGAGAGCTAAACTATTTTAACTGAATGCCTGAGACCATGAAATGAAGAAGATGAAATGAAATGAAATAAAATGAAATGAAGAGAATAATTACATTTTTTGAAGGATTATTGTATTCATGTGCACACACAACAAATTCCAATTCATTATACTGTACAGGTCGTTAAGAGGATGAGTGACATTCAAAGCTGTTGAAGTGAAGCTGATGTAAGTTCACCTGTGACCGCACATCAGCTGAATTCTATATTAATGCACAAAGAAGCTACTGCATTGCTTAGCAACTGTAAACAGCCTATAGTAAAGCTTCATTCTTTATTGAACATCTGTTTTTTTCATATGGACAGCCATGTACTAGCTATCTAATATGTACTGCAAAGTTATTTATATGTGCACAAGTGTATGCAAAATACAATTTTGGTCACACTTTATTTTAATGTGTCTTTGTTTTGATTGCACAGAGTACAGAACAAGTACAGAATATTATTCATCAACAACATGCACTTACTATAGGATTAGGGTTTGGTTTAGTGTTCACTGTTACTACTATAGGAAATACATGTAACAAGAACACAAAGTGATTTCTGAATTTCTTATTTTATTTTAGTTCAGTGGTGAAATATTGTATGACCCAGGTTCTTGACAATGCTCGTGAGATTCACCACCAAAATCATCCCATGGTCAAATGACTGTAATGCACGGTGACTATCTCTACCTTCCTTCATGAACACACCTCCAGCAAACATTAGACCTTATTTAATGATCGTTATTACACTGGCTACAAACATGCATGTACACTGGAATGGCTGCTTCTGGTTCTGCTCTAACTCGGTCACTTTATTAATGTTTGTGGTTTGGCCTGGCTAAAGAGCCATTTGTCTTGAGAGGAGCCCTACTAATGTGTTAATGAGAGATACGCTTCTGTGTGTGAACCCAGAAAACTGCTGCGAGACGCCATCCTTCACGACAGACAGAGAGAGAGAAAGAAAGAAAGAAAGAAAGAAAGAAAGAAAGAAAGCAAGCAAGCTTATAATCCATGCATGATATAGACTTTTTAATATTTGAATACACTATTCTGGACTATAAATGCACTTATGCAACCACAATACAAAGTCACAATACACATTCCTTTTTGTTGTCATTTTATTACAAATACATGACTAGAATTATGATTTGGAATGTCACTGTGTTTTTTGAGTTTTCATAACATAAAAGTGACCAAATAAACCATATGTATGCTTATAAGTAAAAGTGCAATAATTCTAATGTGGTTTCTCAAATCGTGATCAGCAATCGCAATTTTTATTTTGAGACTAGACTAAAATTAGACTAAAAAAAGAAAACAGGACAGGACAGGGACTAAGACGTCATAAAAAAAAAAAAATCATTTTTAAGAGTGTTCTAGAATGCACACTACATACATTTTAGTAAGTATCCCACAATGCAATGTCTCTGATTTTATTTTTTTTATTTGCAATGTGGCAAATGAACCATAAGCAATATCTGTTGTAATTTTTTGTTTTATCTGTGTGATGTTCCTGTGATAGCGCCATCCAGTGGACGAGTAACATCTGGATTTTTACATGTGTACTGTATGAATGTACAGCTGAGGCGATTAATCAGTGAGAGATATGCATGTGTGTCTTCTGCTAAATTAATTTTGCCATAAATCTGCATGAGAGTATAAAACAGAGAAAAGACAGTGGTGTGCTTATAAGGCCTCTTAGACATGAATAATTCAGACTACCCCGAGGCAGTGCTGTATCGCACACTTCTGCCAACTCTCTGTGTGTATGTGTGTGTGTGTGTGTGTGAGAGAGAATGACAGCACTGCTATGGCCTCAATCCATGATGACAGACATATGACATCACAGACAAAACACACACAACATACAGTAAGTGAATTAATTCATTAAGAGAGAGAGAGAGGGAGAGAGAGAGAATAACCATGGATAACTTTATAGAGGACATTTATCCTCATAATGAATATGGCGTAAATCTGGCCGTAAAAAACATAAATGACATATTTGATCAATTGGCAACAATGTCTAATCTTAAAACCACTAAGAAAACTCATAAGCAAAAACAAGAGAACGAAAAATGGTTTGATTC
>JAFVLL020025468.1:0-22596 GCA_021397915.2 Tor tambroides | reverse complement strand
CACAGACACACATGCACACGCACGCACGCACGCACACACACACACACACACACACACACACACAGAGACACAGAGACACACACACAGAGACACACACACAGACACACACACAGACAAAGACAGACACACACACGCACACACACACACACGCACGCACGCACACACACATACATACACATACACACACAGAGAGACACACAGAAACACAGAGACACACACACAGACACACACACGCATGCACGCACGCACACACACACACACACACACACACACACACACAGAGAGACACACACACACAGAGACACACACAGAGACACACACACACACACACACAAGGCAATGAACTACTGTATTCAGGACTGAACAGCACCAAACAGCTAAACGGTTCCCACAGTGGCCAATAAAGCATTCACACACAGGCAGATTCTGCAGCATCTGAATGAATGATGAATAATGTGAGCAGGAGGAAAGAAACAAAAAAGAGGTCTAGTGTAACAGGTTATACAGCTATTCCACAAAAGAAAGACAGAACGAAATGAATGTATGAATAAAATGTTATATAATAATAATAATAATAATAATTTATAAATTAATTCAATGCATATCCTTACTGTAATTAATAAAAAAGCTTTAAAACTACCATACTAGCACATGAAAAAATATAAAATAGTAAAAATGTGTTTGAATATAAACAACAATTTTTCTGTGCTATCTGACCATATTAACAGAATGTATTATATATATTATAACTACAGGTAGATCCATGCACTTAATTTATTTAAAAAAAAAAAAGATTTCCAGACTTTGTGCTGAGCTGCACAGACCGGATGCATTATTAAACACACATATACAAGACATGATCTCCAAACACTGAGCTGAAGTCAAAACACTGATGGTGCTCGTGCTGGGACGGGACAGCTGTCACCAGCACCACAAACACCACACCGCACGCACTTATCCTGCAGCGCTGTGTGCAAACATAACGGCTGTGACAGACCAGATATCACCAAACATCATCTGAGCTCAATCAATGCGCTCTGAAGCACTGAATGCCAAAGACTATGGCACTTTAATAACACATTCAAAATGACTCTGCGCTCACTGTCTGTGCTTCAAGGAAATATTTTAGGGTTCAAAATGAGGTTTTGTTTTTGTAGTTTTGATGGGTTGATGTATTAGGTGAGGCGAGACGGCCGGTTTGTTTATTTAGTTATTTATTTATTTAGTGTCTATATAGTTTTTACTATTGTTATTTCAGTTTTAGCTTATGTTCAACAGCAAGTTAAACTTAATGAAAAAAAAAGTTTCCTTAGGCAACTCCTTGGCAGAAATAAGGTATGTTTTTTAGTACTTAATTTCAGTTAATGCTTATTTTGTTACAAGTGAGATTTATTTATTTATTTTTATTTTATTTTTTTATTATTATTTACTTGTTATTTATTATTTATTTTGTATTAATTATTTTTATTTATTTTATTAATGAATCTTTCTTTATTTATTTACTTATTTACGTACTTATTTATTTTATTTAAGTTAACTATAATAACTCTGCTTACTTATTAAGTACAACAATATAAACAATATTTTATTATTTTTTAATATTATATTTTATTTAGAAAAAAAATCTTATTAATTTATATTTACTTTTATGTGTGTGTGTGTGTGTGTGTATACATATATATCTCTACAGAACAAAAATAATAAATAAATAAATATATTTAATTGTTAATTATTAGCATTATTTTATTATTTGTGTTTAATGGGAAACTTTTATTTCAAAAATGTCCATAAATAAGGTCTCAACAGAGCAAGCTGCACAAAGTGACCCACTTTTAATAGGATACTGATATGACTGAAGTCTTCATCTAATGTGAATGGCCATCCTTTTCCAAACTTACGATTGTGATTACTTCTTTATCTGCAGAAATATACTTAATTCAACCCATTAATGTCCCGACGATTCTGCGGTAGGTGATAACATTACCTTTCGTCCTGTGTCTGGACATCTGTGGGCCAGGATCCTGGCATTTCTGTCACAAATCCCATGTCATCGTGGGAGCTGGATGATGATTGGTCAGACAAGCGGGCAGGAAGAACAGGTGGCCTATCATCTTCAATGATGACTGTGTCGTCCTGGGGCATATTCACAGTGGGGGACAGCTGGTAGTGACCTGAGACAGAGGGAGCATGTCAACGTTACACTGGAAAAACCCACAACTGTTTCTGAGATCAGCTTCACTAATCTTCAAATGACCACAAAAAAGTGACTCAAATCCCTCGAAAAATGGAAGTAAGGTGTACACTCAGATACGACCAAACTGTCCCATATAAACATGTATGTACTGTAAAAGCAACAATTACATTTGTGTCTGAAACCAAAACACAGGTAGAAAAAAAGTCACTTACTGTAAGTCAACAATCCCTAAAAATACCCAAAGCAGACGGAGCGTAAACGAAGATGTTTGAGCAGAACAAAAAGCACATGTTCACAATTAAAATGAGGCATTTCCATCCAAACATGAACTTCTGGAGTTCCGCTGTGTTTCGTTCCAAGTATATTTATTTCAACGATAAGTCATTTTGCAACTTTAGCAGCTTAAGAGCAATCAAATGTAATTGCTCCTAGACGAAAAAATAACCCTGGCGTCCACCCAGCAAAAATAATAGTGAGATTGAGTTTCTGCGTAGCCCAGACAACTAAATACTTGAGCAGAAATAAATGAGTGTTTATGTGTTTTGAGTCGTTACGCCAAGTGCGCAGCGTCTGAAACTTGCAGCTTTAGCATGTGACAACAATTAATCAACACTTCAAGATTGGTTGTATGTTAAACATAGGTCACGTAGGGATTTTAGCTAAAAAAAAAAAAAAGTATTGTAATTCAGGAGAGGTCAGAAAATAATAAAATAATAAAATAAAATAAAATAAAATAAAATAAAATAAAATAAAATAAAAATAATTAGGAAAAAATAAATGTAAATAAAAGAAAGAAAGAAAGAAAGAAAGAAAGAAAGAAAGAAAGAAAGAAAGTTTAATAAAATAAAACAAAATATAAAGTAAACTAATCTAAATTAAAATAATAAAATAAAATTGTTGTGTACCATCATGCATGTTTTTGATTAAAATAAAATAAAATAGGATAATTTAAAAAAATAAAATATAAATAAACTAAAATAAAAAAAAACATTCAAATAAAAACAAAATAATAATAAATAAATAAGATCAATTAAAAATATAATATACAAAATATTAACTAAACTAAACTAAAATAGTTGTGTACCATCATGCATGCTTTAAAAAAAAAAAAAAAATCAAATCAAATCAAAATCAAATCAAATCAAATCAAATCAAATCAAAATAAAATAAAATAAAATAAAATAAAATAAAATAGTTTACCTCGTTTTGCACCATCATGCATGCTCATCATGCAATTCTTATTTTTGACTGTCATTAGACATTGTAGACTAGTGGTTAAATATCTAGACTGCTGATAGCTCATAACCTTTTGGGCAGATCACAAAATCACAAAAGCATTGTGTCCTTGAGGAAGTCAACTTTAGATCACTCCATGAGGGCTGTTTCTGTTAATAAGTATATGTCATTTTGGATTAATCATCACCAAAATGACAAATCTGTAATTAGTAGAGTCCATTAGAGAAGCTTTGTCATGTTAATTTAGTGCACTGGCATCAGAGCGTACATGGTAAAAGGCCTCGTGTGTGTGAATGCATACACAGTCCTGAACGGTAAATGAACAGCATGAATCTTCAGGAAGTGAACAGAATTATTCACTTATTGTTTAATCAGACATTAAACAATCTGTTGCGCTAAACTTTCATCGTGTACACGACAAAACATTTCCAAATATTTACAAAGCTCAGCTTGAGGAACTTGAGGATGAGCAGCGTTTTCACTTGAGACGAGACATTTAAAACCCGTTTCCAGCATCGCAGGGGTGAGATATGAAGACCGAGATCAAGAAACTATAAGCAGTTTCATTTGATTTCATCAACACGACTGACGAAACTTTGAGAAAATGCAAAGCACTGGTGACTCTGGAGCTCTCTAGGTCACCTGGACGTTTACAAGTGGCCTTGATGCTCCCGGAGGACAGGAGCCCCGCTGGAGATCCACGAGAGGTTCCAGACCCCAGAGCCTCCATCTCTGAGCAATCACCCATAACGCTGGAGGAGCAGTTACCGAGCGGTTGCATCAGCGTATCAAAGACAGTCTCTCTCCGCAGTAAAGCCACACTGAGCAGTGGGTCAGGAAATACGGGAAACTTCTGTCACTGGTGTGCAGATACTGTACCGGCGTACAAATGAATGCATGTGTGTGCGCAACTGTGAGAACTTGAATTTCACACTTGCTGAGGCGAGAAGACATTTATACATGTGTGTACACCAATATATTCATAGAAACATATGCACAGTCACACTCAATAGCAGAAACTGCAAAAAAAAAAAGCCAAATCTCAACACATGACTGCAATAACAAATACATAAACCTGAGGAGAAAACAGTCGGATACCACTGGGTCAATGTAAAAAAAAAAAAAAATCAAAAGAAATAAATAAAATAAAAAATAAAAATATTTACATAATATATGAGCGTAGACATCTTAATCTACTTGTAATAATCATTTCTTTTATTAATTAACAATCATAATTTTCAAAAACATTTTAAATATATATTTCAATGATTTTTTAAACAAATATCATGCTGTATTAATTATAAATATCAATGTTTTTGCTTTTTTTCTGCATCTTTCTGCAAGTGCACCAGTGAAGTTTAATTTGGCAGACAAAATTTTCCCAAATACTGTTTTTTTTTTTTTTTCCAAGTAATAACACAAAACTAAGTCAAACTACTTTGAAGAATCTTAACTGAGAGTGAATAATTAAAATATATTTTTTGTTTCTTAATCATGATATCAGGACAGTACTATATCGCCTCGACATGTTTCACTTCATGCCTCAAAATAAAATAAAATAAAATAAATAAATGAATGAATTAATTACTTTAGTTATTTAAACTTTAATTCAGAAACTGAAAAACATAAAAACATGCTGGTCATAGAGGAGTCAAAGATGAATAAATGTAATTTAAATGCAAAAATGTACTATTTTCAAATGAATTCAAAAATGATTAACAAATCTGACCCTATAGCATATTAAATTTCCAGAAACTGCCAGTGACCAAAATTAAATCCACATGAAAAAAAAAAAAAAAAAAAAAACTAAATAAAGAAAGGATCCATACACTTAAAAGTGGCAGGCTGTCCATGCAAGGTCATTTTTTTCTCATGCAGAACATGGTTTTAATTGGCTTTACTGCTGAATACAGTCATGTTCTTACATTAAATGAGGCCTTTCCTACAGGTTTTTTGACACAAGTGCTGACCTCCTCATACAAGGAGAGTTACTCTTGGCTATGCTAAATGGCGTAAAAGACAGCTATAGAAATAGCCACTGTGACACAGTGAAAAGGTGAAAGTCTTTAACACGGAAGATGAAAACGCTGCGACCACAATCCTGCTGCGGTCGACTAATTGGCCTACCGTTTTATTGAGATTATATTCCCCCGTCCACCCACTTACGCTCATGATTTCATGGTGAATCATAAAATTCTGCCTAAAAACGGACCTCTTAATTGCAGGACAAGAAAAATAGCGAAGGCGTACTTGGCTTATTATACATTAGAACAGGAAATCAGCAGCAGAGGAGTACAGAATTTCAGTCGCCTGATTTCTAATGATTTTTGAAGGCACAATGAGGTACCTGCTCAGTAAGCAGTACCAAAAAAGCTCTGCGGGATGTTCTCGAGAATGCTTTGTTCTGGAGGGAAGGTGTTAGTGACTGACAAATCCTGCTGACATCTTCTCAGCACCTTGTCTGGATCCATTATCCAGAGTGTGGATGAGAGTCGAGGCGCGATGTGAAGAGTCGGGTGGGTTAAAAGTAAGACTAATTGTTGCCATCTTAGTGCTGATGTGGCCCCTACGGCGCAAAAGGAACTTTATTACCCGCTTAAAAAACCTCAAGAAACACACTGTTCCTCTAGAATCGTTTACGACAATATGCATCTGACAATAAACTTCATATAACGCAACCTAAACAGGATGCATTTTGTCTCAAACCGGATGACCGAAGCAAAAACAAAAGACTGTTGCTTCACCCAAAAGAGCTTTCCTTACCAAACACACCATGCTTTTGTTTAATCGTGAAGATTGCTTGCATCCCGAGGACATTTAATTCGGGTCATTGGAGGATCAAGGCTATCATGTGCGGTCTTTCCCAGACCGTTGGGTCTCATGAAGAAACTGTTTGTGTTTGTAACTGTCTCTTCTGTTTAATCTGCACTGAATTCTGCTTGCAGGGTGCTGATGGCATGGTGGTGGGCTACTGTTGTTTTCTGTCATGCTGCGATCAAACGACCCCTCGCAGGGTCTCTCTTGCTATAACAAATAGACCCCCCATGCTTGTTTGCTGGGCCTTGAATCAAGACATTGTGGGAATGGACTGATTGGCGTACAGAGCAGCATTGGCCCCCCAAATCAGGGTTTGAATAAATAAACTTGAATGAAATCAGTTCCTCGATAGTGCATCCAGAATGACAGAGGGCAACAGATTTCCAGGACGCTCAACAGAGGGGAGCTGACTTTGAAGAATCACTCATCAGAGGACCATAAATGCTATCCTGCTCCTACTTGTATTTCTTGTACATCAAGTGCAAATAAACCATAGGGTCGAACCTCAAAATAAAGCAACTCTAAGCTGCAACATACTGTAGGCTCATTGGAAATGCATGCCTCTAAATACATTTCTGCAGAATTTAAAAAAAACAAAAAAAAACATACCTATACATACGAATCATTACAGTTTCAAGTTGAAATGAACACTAGAGGCTGTAAAACTCCGACAACTTTTATTCCTTTTCACACAAAGTATGATTTGCATGCTGCGGGATTTGAAAACTGACACTTTTGAATGTGTCGTCACATATACAGCTTCATATGCATGAGTTTTCTAACTCCGTAGGTTTGCTTGGTAGCTCACGCGATACGGCGTTGCACTTGAGTGATGAAGAGCTCGGGTATAAACCTTGTTAAACTACAGTTCAACAAAACAGCTCAAATCTGCAAAAGGAAGATAAAATAGCATGGCTACATCAACAAATGTGTTTTCATATCACTTTTGCATTTGTTAACACTATCGGGTAGGTTTAGGGTTGGGTTTGGTGTATGGGATATTTCCAACACATTAACTTTTAGCAACACTCCTCGGATATTTGAATCATGAACCGCGGCAATACGTACCTGAAGCAGCGTAATACAAACACAGCAATACGTTCCTATATCAACGTAACAAAAACATGTCAGGGTCACATTGAACCCATCTTTTAGTGCCACTCACTGGATGTTTCACTTTGAAAATGCCACAAAACATAAGGTACGCAACAACGGTGTTGCATGTATTTCGAATGAGCCTGCTAAGCTGCTAATACAAGTAAAATGTAGCTGAAGAAACTGGTTGACCATCATGATTTGCTTGAACATGCTGGTCTTGATGGTCGAGCTAGTTGAGCTTGGGACAAAACCAGCATGGCAGCATCCAAAACACGACATGTGCCGATCACCAGAATGGTTTTCAAGATGGATGAGCTTCATAAGGTCCAAAATGTATCTTTATCCCACATTTTGAGCACAAATTGAAAGGTCATGCCATTGGACTTCTTCAAGCAGATGGAAAATCATTAGCAAGCCCATGCAGGCCGAGTTACCAGTTTCATTTATTTAGCTTATAGTGAGGAAAGGCTTTTGATGAGCTGGTACATTGAGTTTATGTTTTTTCAAGAATGTCTAAATAAGGTCATTTGAAATCTGGGCTTCACCGAACAGGCTTGCGGGAACATAAAGGTTTCAGTTTCCTTCAGTCACTGAAAAAAAAAAACATAATTCAACTTTGTGTAATCCGGTAATCCAAAAAAAATGTTTAAATGAAAGAAATAGGCCAACATGTGGTATTAATCACAACCTCCCATGTATTTAGGAACAAAGTCATCAATAATCAGTTGATTTTTCCCAGAAGCGGGGGAGCAAGTGAAAGCCAAGTGTTTGACATGAATGTCCATCCATAGTGACTTGCTGCGGTCGGGGGAAATCCAGAGGGTCATCATTGAAATGAGGGTCTTTGATGCAGTATGTTTTTTTAAATAAATCTTGCAAAAGTACAGTGCACAATTGACATTGTATTGCATCATATGTGTTGGCAACATTAGCGCAGTCACATTTGATTTGAGTTAGGTTACTTGAGAATGGTCTTATACTGTAAACACAGGAAATCATGAAAGAAATAGCCTCAGCCATTAAAACAACAAAGCTCTGCATCTACTCCCTGCCAAAATAATACTAACTTAAAAAATAAATGGTTTGCTGGTGTAAGCTGGTTTTAGGTGTTTTTAGTTGAGCTGGTCTCCCAGCCTGCCCATAACCCATCTAAAACCAGTGAAAAATCATCAATACAACCACTTTGGAAGTTGCCAGAAGGTTGCAGGTTCCAAACCCACAATACTGTGTGTTCCATGAATTATCATTACTGTGACAATTCAGACACTTAACCTTGTGTTGCTCGACAACATTAGCAATCCTGTACAGTGGTTCAATCAGTAGAGCATAGTACTAGCTACGTCAAGGTCACAGGTTCGATTCCCCAGGAAAGCAGGGACTGATAAAAATGTCTACCTTGAATGCAATGTACTGTAAGTCGCTTCGGACAAAAGCATGTGTCAAATGCATAAATGTCAACTGGCAAAGTGCCCCTCTAAAACCAGCAAAACAGATCAACCCAACCACTTGGGATGTAACCAGAAGGCTGCAGGTTCCAAACCCCCAAGATCAATTCTAATTCTATGAATTATCACCACTATGACAATTCAGACACTTAACATTTTAGACAATTAGTCTTAAACAGTTACTTTGGTTGACATCATTAGTCTTTATGTAGCTCAACTAGAAGGACACAGCACTAGCAGCATCAAGGTCATGGGTTTGATTCCCCAGGAAAGCAAGAACTGATAAAATGTCTACCCTGAATGCAATGTAAGTTGCTTCGGACAAAAGCATCTGTCAAATGCATAAATGTCAACTGGCAAAGGTTTGAGTACACCTTTCATCAACACAAACTATGTGACAAGTGCCCATGAACCCTCTAAAACTAGCAAAAAAAAAAAAAGATCAACCTAACCACCTTTGATATAACTTGAAAGTTATAGGTTCGAAACCCACAAGATTTGACAATTCTGTGACAATTCAGATACTTTATCTCTTAGCTAATTAGTCTTAACCATACGTTGCTTTGGTTAACAACATTCAACACTGGGCAATGAGAAGGTCATGGGTTCGATTCCCAGGAGAATGCAATAACTTATAAAATGGGTTCCTTGAATACAATGTAGGTTGCTTCAGATGAAAACATCTATCTGCCAAATGCATAAATGTCAACTACAGTACACCCCTGATTCATTAGGCTTGTATTATACTGGATATCATTTAGACTTGATCATTAATGTTAAGACAACATTACCGCAATCCCTCTTTAAACTAAAAACAATAAAAACTGTGAGAGAAAAGCAGACTCCCTAAGTAGCTTCCTCTGTCTTAATGAGACAACTGAGCTAGTTTGTCTTTCACAAATTTTGACAGTTCAGGGGCAATCACACAAACTTTCTCTGAGAAAGACCTAACTGAAATCCAGATGGGATGTTTAACAAAGCATCCTTTGTTTGGATGAACTGAAGCACAACATTAGCTCAAGAAGTATGAAATATCACCCACAAGTGAATACACTATAATTTGTAAGCAAAATCTAACTTCACTTACCCTGGTTTTATAATCACAGTTGTATTGCACAACAAGAAAAGTAAAAAGATCAGCTTTCACAAAGTCATGACCTGAAAAGTTTTCCTTTTCAGAAATTCTAGCAAAAAAAAAAAAAAAAAAACTCCTTTCCCCTTTCAAAAGCATTAAACCCGGCAAACCATTAAATACTGCTAAAAGCTAAACTGCTCCAAAAATAGTGTTCTTGGCCAGACTACAATCTTGCATTTAGGCCCTGTCCCAACTAGCGCACTTGATGTGGATTTGAGGTCTTGTGTTCTGCGCTGCACGTGCCTGTGAAGCTCATGAGAACGGAGAGTGTCCCATTTGTCATTTTACAATTCAGAAGGGTGCTCATGAGCACCCCATATCCAAGATTGTGATTAATATTATTAGATTTTTTTTTTATTAATTAATTGCATTTATATATAGCCAAATTAAAATATCCAATCCGAGTACGGGTCAGGGGGATTCAATTTATTTTGTACATTTTATTTTAATCATGTTATTGTTTTATAACTAATTGCACTGAATTAATGTGTTAATTGACAGGCCTATTATGTACACATGCATTGTTTTTGTGTGTGTGTGTAATACTCCAGAGGTCGTGTCCCGGAGCAGTGTATGGCACAGCAATATCACATGTCACAGGTGGCCACAGCCACCAGAGCAGGTCTTCTTGTTGTGCGAGTGATTCTGTGGTCACTCTATAAGTCTGTTATCTCCCATCAACCCTCCTACTGTTAGCATAACAGCTCTCATTATCCTGTAGTCTTCATCAGCAGATTAATACAGCGAGTGTGTTAATCTGACAGGCGCAGACAAACCACTTAAGGGAAGCCGAGGGAGGCTGAGGAGGCGCTGCTAGCGTGATGCAATTCCCAGCATATCTCTGTCATTGTAGTTCTGGTACAGTGCCATTCACAAGAGAGCAGAGATCCATGGAGAAACATTCCTTGAGGAAAAGAAGGTCACAACATCGAGATTCATGAAGGGAAGTGATGAAAGTGTCAAATACTAAAAGCCCAACTTCTTGTCTGATGTATCTATGTCTGTTTATAGATTATATGTCTGCCGCTCCTATAGATTGAGCAATACAGCAAATCGGCTTTGGCGAGGAAATCAAATTTGGTTTGTCAAAAGTTTGGTGTCCCTTTATTTTATTTTTATTTTTTTTAAAGAAATCAATAGTTTTATTCAGCAAGGGCACATTAAATTACTCAAAAATGACAGTACAGATATTTATAATATTGCAAAAGATTGCTGTTTCAAATAAATACTGTTCTTTTGAACTTTCTACACATCAAAGAATCCTAAAAATTATCATGTAACACTGAAGAAATGGAGCATATATTTCAAAAACATACTGACCCCAAAGTACTTGACATGGGTTAATAATAATAATTTGGGAAATAATATAATAACAATTTAAACTTCTATAATTATTTTAATAGATTTTATTTTCATCCTTTTAAACAATTTATTTTTTTTTAAATCAATCTGAGTCAAATAAAATCAGAATTAAAATTAGTGTAAAGAGATAAATGGAATTAAATCCACTGAACTGCATAATTTACCATCAGAAGTTTAGCACTGTAAAAAATGAAAAGTTGACAACTTAAAATTTCAAGGCAACTTGCTGCACAGCTTTTTTGAGTTTACTCAGCTTTGGACCAAGTTGTTCACTCAACTCAAGTCACTGAGTAAAGTCACATGTCTCTTTTTTGTTCAGCTAACACAGTTGTGTTAGTTAAAAGACTTGTAATGCTTTTCCAATGTGTCTCAAATGATGTTCTGTGAACTTTTTTTCTGTGAGTTTTATGGACAAAGATGTTTTGTTCTAGTTAGCATTTACACAATGTTATAAAATAAAACTATAACTGCAGGCTTCAAGTTTTGCTTATTATCTTGAATGTTGATGCAATTTATTTTTTTCTGTTTCTTGGAAGAAAAAAAAGAAGGTTAAAATAGTCACCACGTTATCGAACTTATGTTTGTATACAAATGACAAACATTAATAGATAAGGTAGTCTAATAAGTAGACAACATTGTCTTTCTTTGTAAGACAACTGGGTGAACATACTCTAGGCCTCAAAACTAGACACACTAACCTCAAGTAAAACAATAATCCTATAACAGTAACTGCATAATTGATTCATGCTGCAATGCATGCTGGGAACTCACAAAGCCTTAACACTTCAACAATATGAAATTCTTTGTTCAGACAACTGTGTTTGACTAGTTGGGACAACATTTGGAGTAATTTTTTTGGTCTGACAAGGGGTTGTTTGTAGTTTCAAGAAAATAGCATTTTTTAGTATTTGAGACTCAAAAGGTTTCGTAAACTGGAAAATGTGCAGTTGCATTTTTTACAGTGAGAAAGCCCATAGTGTTAAAACACTCATGGCATTGGGCTAACAAAATGGCAATGTTAGAAAGAAAATGACAATTGATCTTTTAGTTTGAATATGCTGCTGCAGCTGACTTGCTTTTTACACAGTTTGCTGCAAAAACACAATAATTACCAAAACATATACATCTCCAGCCATTAAGAAGTGAAGCGAATTTTCACATTTACTTTGCAAAGCTGTTCCACACTCTTCAGCTCCTGATGCTGACCACACGTAACCACCATAAAACCCTTCCATCCCTTTGTTCTGTCCATTCTTTCATTAACAGGTTCTTTGCAAAACAGCACGTCCAGACGTAAGCGACGGCTCCTCAATTTGCGACACAGTGTGACTTTCCTCTACCGGCTGGACTTTCAATTCGGACAAAGTTGTGCTCACAGCAAGCACGAATGCTAATGAACTTCACATCAAAGAAATTGCTGTCAAGAACTTGCTTATTTTTTTTGTACTTTTCTTAAAATAACTACTCCTTTAAACAATCTATCCCTCAGAGTCTTGGCCAAAGGAACCAGGAAAAGAGAGATGGAGAAAGAAGAAAAAGCTCATTTGATTCAGCCCAAGACGTGTATCTGCCACCTGCTGCATTATACCTTGACAAGTCGCCTGTGTAGTAGCGGCTTGAGAGAGGTGGATTCACACTGCCAGTTAGATTGATGTAAGGCTGAGTGTATATGCTACATCTTCACACAGTTTCACAGCCGCCAGCCCTTCCCACTGACAGCCGACCGACAGCGCCGCCAATCAATCTGACTGACGCCGACTGCGGCCAATCAATGTGATGGCACTATACTGTCAGATTAATAGCCCCGCCCATCACTCTGCCTCACAGGCATGCTCTTTTATGTCTTTATATTAGAACAGATACTAAACAGAAACTGCATTAAGATAAAATATTACAAGATTATATTTCACGATTCATTCATTTACAACCTAATGTATCTGTGGTAGAACAAACATCAGAGACGGCACATGAACAAATGAGTTTAACTTTGAAGCGGTTAAGTTTAATCACTAATGCAGCTGCAAAGACAAGCAACATTAGCTTTACTGTTAATTAGTTTTATGTTTGAGGAATAAAAGAAGTCTAAAGAAGATAATTAGCACTGTGATATATGAGTTTCCAAAGCATTTTCCTCATGTTGGCGTCTCCCTCAGATGAATCAGTTTTGTTGTAGCATTCCACATATTTGGATAAAAGTGCCTGTCAAATGACTAAATGTACTTTCAATATAAATATTAAACATATACAAAAACTGTCATCACACAGTTGCATTTGCAAGCCGAAGCACTAGCCAAACTATAACACTATAATATACAATACTGATGTATTTTCAGCATTTAAACGTACAATAATGATGCACTGACGACACCTAAAATGTTAATTTTATTATTATTGTATTCAGTTATCATATCACTGGCATTATGTTTTCAATTGCATTATTGCATTATTAAAATACACTTTAAACCCTTAAAGTGAATAACATTTCCGCAATCGTTTAACCATTACTTATCATGTAATATTTACTTTTAATGTTTGCCGTGGAACAAAAAAGGTGTTTTCTCCGACATGCTGTGACTGACAATAGAACCATAAAATGAACCAAAAACGCAATATAATTACAAAAGGAATCCATTTAGATTGATTCAACTTAGATTTAGAGGTAGGAGTGGGATTAGCGACCATAAAAATATCTTTTTAATGCTATTTTGTCACTAAATTGGTCATTTCCCTGCATATTTCGGTCTATTACGTTTTATATCTTTTTTTATTCGCTATAAAATGGGTAGAGGTTTAGGTTTGGGGGTAAGTTAAGGGGTCTAACAATTTAATCACTTATCGATAAAATGATAAAAATGCATTGATACAAATATCTTAATGATATAAAAGATTCGTAAACATTTTACGTTTTTTTAGCTAAACATATGTAGCAATTTGTACGTTTTAACCGTTGAAACACGTCCAAATTGTACGTTTCAGCATCAATAAAAACATTCAAAATTGTATGATTTGTGCTTGTAAATGTTACGTACTAATACCTATGTATAAACAATGAGACCAGTCTGGGTATAGCACTAGTAATACTGTAGCTGAATTATACGACTAACTAAAAGCTGACCAAAACACCAATCGCTAGTCAACCCACTAATTAAATTAAAAGCTAAACTACTACTCAAAATCATACATGAATCACAAGCTATATTGCTAGCTAAAAGCTAACCAAATCCCAAACCCTATCACTAGCCAAAACGCTAAATAAATCACAAGCTAAATTACTAGTCAAATCGCTAGCCGAACAAAAATATGTTCTAAGAACATTTTGCCATAGTTCTGAAAACGTTACTTCTGAGCGTTCTGAAAATTCCAGATTTTTAAATGCAAATAAATAAAAACAATGTCCAAAGGTTTCAGAAAAACGTTCCATGAAGGATGTATAAATAATGTGCTAATGTTTTGATAATGTTATTAAAGACCAAATACCTTTAAACAGACATTCTATTCTAAGGTTCCTGGATGAAGGTTTGTTCATAACTTTAAGAGAACGTTGCCAGAACGTTCTGAGAAGGCTTCCTGTTAGCTGGGCTGTTAGCCGAATCACACGGACATACACACTTCACAGAGCAGTTTCTAAATGTCACAAATGATGACCTCAAAATTACCACCCTCACAAAATACCGTGGTGTTCATTTAATCCATAACGTTTAGAATGTTATTATGTATTATACATGTTAATCAAAATATGGCTTATTTTTCTCATTTTATCTTTTTTTGCCCTGTTCAAAGGTGCTGTGAATGATTTCCGGGACTCCGGGAGTGGTCTAAATGACTACTTCACGCTGCAATATTCTGCCACTATGATTACCTCAAGTGCACAAGGCATTCGCTACTGTAATGACTGTCATTCAAAGATAAATTCATTCAGAATATTCCTCAAAATGTCTCTCTATGGGCAGAATATGGTTAGTGAGTCTCCAAGAGGCACCAGTCACAGAAACGTCGTTTTACATGAAGTACTATTAATGCACCCATATACGCCATTTTTTGGAGCGAGCCTTGGCCACAGTGCCTATTTACGCTGTTTAATGGGGCTAACCTTTCCCGTCACACACTTTAGAGGCACTTCTCTCTGGAAATCAACAGTTGTGAAGGGCAAATTCAAATTGGTACACCACCTCCCCTTAAATGAAAGGAAAAAGTCCCTCTGAGTGTCACTTTAACTGTGTTTAACGTGCTAAAGTAACACTAAGAGCAACCTGAACTTACAAGGCTACAAGAATCCAACATCTACTGCATGGTTGCTAACTCTAGAAAGTAGAAATATGTTATACAGTATGTGACAAGGAAAGAAGAGACCAGAATATTTAGCATTTATTTGTGAATTGTAATCTGAACAGCAGAACACCATATGAACACATCTTTATGTGCTTTGAATTAAAATACCGATTAAAATATGATTTTCAGAAATTTATTTCGGTCTCAAAGGTCAGATCACATTTCAAACAGTATTTCTGGGTCATTCAGCGTGTGATTTGTCAAAAATGTCAAACACAATGCAAGTCAAACAAAATGATTTATTATTATTACTATTATTATTATTATTATTGTTGTTGTTGTTGTTGTTGTTGTTATTATTATTATATTGTTTCATCGGTTTATACTTGCCACTATTTCGTTCGTTTGTTCGTTCATTCATTCATTCATTCATTCATTCATTCATTCATTCATTTATTTATTTATGCAAACAAATAAATTTTAAAAAAAATCAGTATATCATTACACCAACTATTTGTTTGTTTGTTTGTTCAGGGCCATTTGTAATAAAAACAGTAACAGGTATACATGCAGAAAGAACAAACAAACAAACAAACTAAATAAATAAATAGAGACCAGATACTCAGCCTACAATTTATACTTTCCTTTATCTAGTCTTTTTTTTTTTTAAATACGAAATCTTCTACCATTATGTGCGTGAGCTCCTCTCCTTGTTGAATTTTATCTAGTCACATAAATTTTACCCATCATCTACCAGTTTATATTTATTGCACTTTATTCCTCTGAGTTTTCTCTCATTTCAGTCTGTTTTCAAGCTTTAAAGTTTCATTCCTCATCCCGGCCTGTCATAACAGGCATGCGAGACGACATTATCTCGCTAACCTTGTAGCTCAAACCCTGCCATGTCTGCTCCTTCCTGAGTGACAGCAAATATGTCTGAAATGAGTTGTGGCTGCTGAAGACTATTTTCCTGACAGTGATGCAGCACGCTTTGGCAGTCAGGTCTCCACCTTGGTCCTTTAGAAAACGACCTCTGACAAACGCGACAGAGTCCATACATCAAGGTCCGTCCTCATGTCCTGCAGTGCGTAAAGTTACGTGACAGACATTCTGTCATTCAGAACGTCAGCAATGGACCATTTAATGTGTGATGTGTTATTGTTGCATTTTTCACATTTTTACAAACAAAAATAATGTGTCATGCAAGTGACTGACAAGTGGTGAAACAATCCTCAGGAGCACAGGGCGAGTTTATGAGATATATGACAATGTGTCAGGCCTGCAACAGCTGAAGGGTGCCATCTTCCCTCAGGTAAACTTTCTCAAACTTTTGCCTTTTTACTTTCCCCCGAAGAAGATGTACAGCTAAACTCTCTGAAGTGCTGCATTTTGAGAAGTTTTAGAGTTTCTCTGCACTGGCGCTGGGGAAGAATCACGCCCATGCTTTTTGAAAGAAAGTGTCAATGCAAACCAACGAGGACAGAATGAGAAGTGAAGACAAAAAGGAGAAAAAAAGAAAGAAAAAAAGGTGAAAGACTGATAATAAATAAACTAATAAATAACTGCAATAAATACTCATTTTAAATATTAATAGGTATCACTGATATTGATATTTAATAAACTTTTATTAGTAGTAGTAGTAGTATTATTAGTATTATTATTAATTAGTATTATTATTAGTAGTAGTAGTAGTAGTAGTAGTAGTAGTATAAACAAAAGAAACTTTCACAATAAATACATATCTAAAATACTGAAGCTAATATGCATCATTGTTATTGATAATAAAATAAAAATACCTATTATATTAGAACCGGCAACAACAACAACAATAATAATAATAATAATAATAATAATAATAATAATAATAATAATTAGTAGTAGTAGTATTATAATAGTAATAATAATAATAATAATTATTATTATTATTATAATATTTAAATATGTATATATATATATATATATATATATATACACATTTTTTTATAGTAAGTTTCACTAATACATTGCTTATTAAAGATATATTAAGTGATAAGTGGTGGTGGTAGTAGTATTAACAGTAACAACAACAACAATAATAACAGCAACAACAACAATAATAACAATAATAATAATAACATTTTATTTAAAAAAATAATAATTTAATAAAACCACTATCCCCCATCATTTACTGTCCATACTGTCAACGAAAATAACAAAATAGGGCCAAAACAAAGAATAAAAATTTAAAAAAGGTAGAGGGCTTAGCAGGTGCAATCGGCCATCAAACGCTTTCGTGCAGAATGAGACGTCATTGACTGACTCATCGTCACACTGCGATGAGAACTCACGCAGTAGACAAGGTCAGAACAGGAGGATGAAGAAGAAATCGAGGGGTGAAAGAAAAGCAGGGGGATGAGGAGGAGGAAGAAGAGGGTTTGCGTCAGGTACTAAAGAGCTTATTGTTCAAGACTGAGTAGTCGATTGTGAAATGACAAGCATGACGGTGAAAGGATTGGTCTGCCGATTCCAATTGTCTGGCAGGACTAGAACTGGAGCTGAGTTTGAGAGAAATCAGGACTGACTTGAAAGAGTCATGCTGGATGAGACACGGGGCTTGAAAATGACATTAACCCCCATTTACAAAACCACAGGAGCATGCTGGGACTGGCTGGGCTGAGCCTGCGTGTGTCCGGCTGCTCATTCATCTGTGCATTTAAACCATATATGTCAGGTGGAAACAGGTGGAAATGGAAACAGAAGGTCGGGACATATACTGACAGCGTGTGTGCATACATAGTCTTGCAGAGCATAAAAATGACTAGTAAAATGCAGCCATTTTGACCAAGAACCATCCACTTAGGAAGAAACCTTCAAAGCACATGTGAATTGTCCCTTTTCCTTTTAATGACACAATTCATAATTCACCAGATATAGCCCTTTGAGCAAACAGGTGAGCTCAAGGACATCTAGTTCACTTGTTCAAGGCTGTGTGTCCAACAAAGTATTTTTTCATAAAGGCTAGCATATGTTTTTTAATTGTTTTCAATGGGAACATGGCATATTTAAATAAGGCAGTGAGTGTCTATTTCACTTTGTGTGTGTGTGTGTGTGTGTGTGTGTGTGTGTGTGTGTGTGTGTGTGTGTGTGTGTTTGTTTTTTTCTGGTCACCAAGAGTTGAAAAATGTTCAGCTTTGGGTAAAAGGCAGTGCTCATCAATGTCACTTTTACCCATTCGTCCAATCACAGTGAAAGAGGGTCAGGGCAAATATCACCAACCGTCACATTCTGCTTTTACAACAATGGAGAAAGCCGAAATACTGCAGGTCTCCGAGTATCCATGTCCAGATGACATCTCCAGACTATAACAATATTAATATGGAAAATAATGCTTGGAGAAACATTTTGTTGGTTCTAGCTAAACGCTGTGCCTCCGAAGCGCTCTCAAACGCCCACAGCTGGCCGTTTTCAAAAGAGCACCTGGCATTTTCAGCTGGATAAAACGCTTTGGTGGACACGCAGCCTAAAATGTCTCAAACTGAACTCTTTAAAGGGACAGTTCAATCAAAAATGAAATTTTGTCATCATCTACTCACCCTCAAGTTATTCCAAACCTGTATGACATTTTTTGCATACTATGAAAGTCAATGACGACAAACAATGGTTTGTTTCCCTGCATTTTTAAATAGTGTATTTTGTGTTCAACAGAAGAAATAAAGTCATACAGGTGTGGAACTACCTGTAAAAAGACCAACTATCCCTTAAACAACAAAAAAAAGAAATGTTATAAACATCACTATATTTGGCAAATCTATTATATCCTCTTGGAGCAACCTGGAAACTACCAGCGGACTGATAAAATCCATTTACAAACTCCAGAACAAAAAATAAAGATTGTCGTTAGCAGGTTTGAGAAAGCTCTGTCCATTTTTGTGTGAAGTGACAGGGCTATTCGAGTGTTTTTATCAGCTTACCCATCATTCTACCCATCATGGGAGGTCGTGGGGTGTGGTTGTCGTCCAGGCTCTCTCCGGGATACAGCGACTGAGAGATCCGTCGCTCATGATCGTCTCGTGGAGAGTTCAGAGGCACAGGCCGGCTACCTGGAACCTCCTGGGAAGGAAAGAAAAAAAATACACTTTTTTTTATACTGGCTTACTTTTTAATCTTTCAGCTGCTACTTTTCTTGCCCCTTTATAGAAAAGTTTTTTCTTGCTGTAAGCACAACTGTCTCTAAATTTTGTCACACAGAACAAGCAGAATAAATTAATTTCTAACCCCACTAGTTTTGAACAATGAAGACAGTTGTTGCACAGCTTGTAGAGTACATCTTCAGTGTCTCATCCCCAGGCGCTAGTGGTAATAGAGGAGTTACTGTGCTCTTTTGACTAGGCTAGTGAGTGTGGTCTGATCTCAAGTCCTTTGTGAGCTCTCATGTCCTTAGCATTATACATTTCCCTCATGGGGGCCCACACTGATCGTGACAAGGTTGCATTTTCTCCCAAAGGCACTTCTCCTGAAGGAGGCTGTGTTGAGATGAGGGTCTGTAATATTCCTCTCCCATTCTTACCACCTGGGTTCTGGCAACTAGGAAGACCAAGGTCCAAGGTCTGTTTTTAAACACAGCTCATGGCAACAAGCCTCAAGGGAACTTTGGGAATGCTTACAATGAAGCAAGGTATTTTATGTGCTTCAGCATGTGGGAAAGTGGTTGCTAGGGTGTTGTTAATAGTTGCCAAGCATTTTCTTTCTTGCCCAAGTCATCCATCATTCTACTTATCCACCCATCCAACCGTCCATCCAACCAACCAACCATTTATCTATCTATTGTTCTACCTATCCATCTATTCATCATTCTACCCATTCATCCATAAGTTGTTGTTGGTGACCCAGGGTGTTGCTACAGTAGGTCATTACAACCAAGCAAGGTATCTTAGGTGCTTCAGAGTGTGGTAAAGTGGTTGCGAGGGTGTTCTTGATTGTTGCGAATCATTTTCTTACTGGCCCAAGTCAAAAGAGCCCACAACCAATTATGCTATGATTTTCCGATTTCTGGGTATGACTCAGGTCCCTCTTTGAACATTTTCTCTATCTATCCATCCATCCTTCCTTCTACCTATTCATCCACCCATCCATCCATCTATCCTTCTATCCATCCATCCATCCATCCATCCATCCATATATCCATAAATTCATTAATTCATAATTCATTCATAAATACTTATCCATCCATCCATCATTCTGCCTATCCATCCATTGAATTATTGTTGTACTTTTACATTCATCCTTCCATCCATCCGTCTGTCCATCCATCCATCCATCCACGTATCCATCATCTTTTTACCTATCCATTCATCCATCCATCTTTCCATCCATATAATTATTCATCATCATTCTACCTATCCACCCATCCATCCATCCATCCATCCATCCATCAACATTCTACCTATCCATCCATCCATCTACTCCAGTGGTTTTCAATCCTGTTCCTCGGGACCCACTGCTCTGCACATTTGGCATGTCTCCTTTATCTGACACACTCATTTGAGTTCATGGAGCTCTTTTCTAATGAGCTGATGATCTGAATCAGGTGTGTAAATTAGGGAGACATGCAAAATGTGCAGAGCTGTAAGTTCCCAGGAACAAGTTGAAAACCACTGATCTACTCATCCCTCTATTCATCCTTGCTTCCATCTATCCATCCATCCATCATCCTACATATCCATCCTTCCATCGTTCTACATATCCATAGATCCATCATCCATCCATCCACTTATCCATCTATCCATCATCATTCCATCCATCCTACTGTCTTTCCATCCATAGGGTTTTCTTGATAGTTTCTAAATGTTTTCATACTGGTCTCTCTTTCACTATAGGTCTGTTAAGATTTTTCACTTGATTTATAGTCCATCAGGAAAACATTACAAGTCTGATAGCTTAGAAATCTAGATTCACAATTTTATGTTCGTAACACAAATGGTACAGGGCACATTATGCATCAAGGTTAAATACTTGTAGGGTAGAGGTTTGTGCATATCTCTAACTTAAATGTTAGGAGTAATAACAGTGATTATTACGTTACCAATCAAAAACATAAGACAGCAGTTCTGACTATGAGAAAATACAAGTGCCTAAGAGTCAACTAGAGTCAAGTAGAGAGAGAGTTGCTGGTAAACCAATGATTTGGGGTGAGATGAACGTCATGCTCTGATTAGCTAAAGATGGGGTATGAGATATTAGTTAATGATCAGGTAAGCTGTGTGTGCCCGGATCCTCTCTGTGTGATTTTCCCATGCATACCAGAGGAGACATACTGTATGGAGGAATGAGTCTGATTTCTTCTGATCAATAGCAACCGAAAATAATTTTGAGAGTCCAGATTCATCCTGGATAGCAGGATGAAGATCACACAAGACATATCTTACTCAATCTGCTCAGGACATCTGTGGTGCTGCGGTGGGGACAACAAATGCTGTATTCGGGAGGGAAACTACCAGACTGTTTAATATAGATGAGATGCTTAATGAAGTCTAGAGCTGCTGACTTATCTCGCTGGGCCTGATAAAACAGCACGCATAGAAGGGGTCAACGCAATTACAACTTCATCCGACGCAAGTGCCACGGGCAGCCTGACAATAAACCGCTCAGCCTGACTCTCCTCAATGAGCTTTTCATTACAAAACCAGGATTTGTTTTATGAACCTTTGTTGAAGTCTGACAGTCGTGACAGAATGAGAAGAAGATAAAAACGAGGTTGAGGAAGTATTTCTTAAAGAAAATAGAGAGTGATTGGTTGAAATGATCTGCTTGTTGGAGACACAGATCTTTAAGTGCACAGTGTTTGGGAGGGAAGGGAGGTGAACAGTTATTATGAACCCATTTATTCTGCCTACTCCAGGCATAATCTCCCCTAATCTAGTGCTTTCTCAAACAGGATTAGCCATGTGTATTAAAACACTCCCTTCTAGTCTGTCTTACAGTGAAGCTATGATTGGCAGCCTGCATGGCTAGTTTGTCCTGCATCTGTCATTCTACCTATCCATCCATCAACCCACCCCCCA
>JAFVLL020025467.1:0-16018 GCA_021397915.2 Tor tambroides | reverse complement strand
AGGGCTCCTGCCGAAGAGACCGAGGGGGGGGGTAGTAGGGCTCCTGCCGAAGAGACCGAGGGGGGGCTGGGGCCGCGGTCTCGGAGGCGGTTCCGCCATGGCCTCCCGAGCTCCCCGCTCCGCCATGGGTCCCGGAACGGGCGCCGCCCTGGAGGCCTCCTGTCCTGTCTCAGTGTCCCTTGAGGCCTCCAGAGCCTGACAGCTGTTGACATTTGAGATTGAATGAAAGCTTTCTGAGATAGAGGTGAACAGGAACATTTGATTTCCATCTGCTGAAATTACTTATAAGTACATTTCTGAAGGGCTTTGCCAATCAAACACGTGAAAATTCATTGCATTTGGCTGTGTTTTATATCTGGGGACTCCAGGGGCATCGCCAGTGAGGAGAAAACGGCGATAAAGTGCATAGGGCCTATTATTATTATTATTATTATTATTATTATTATTATTATTATTATTATTTATTTATTCTAATAATCTGCTGTTTTAAGGTCAGAAGCTATTAAGTTTCAATGTAATACTTTATTATTTATATTAAAATGTGGGACAAAATGTGGGTAAATATTACATTTTAGTAATATTAAAATGAATTAATAATTTTAGTAAAGTATAAAGTTTAAAGTTATTTTTAAATATAATGTTTTTACTAAAAATTAATGAGTTTAAATTCACCAGATTACGTCGATTTTAAATGATGATGTTTAAATGATGAATCAGAAAAAGTTGGTATGTAAAATGGAATAAAATCAAGAATCTACGATTTGCTCTTTAACCTTTTTTTAATTGACAAAAGTACAAAGATGTTTTCACTGACCAAATTAATAGTATTTTGTAAATTAAAAACAATTTTGTAACTGAACAACTACAACACACTCCAAAAAAGTTGGGACAGAGGCATGTTTACCACTCTGTCACACCAAATGTCTTTTTAATTACAATGTTTAATCATTTGGGAATTGAGGCTACTAATTAAGTTTCTGCAAGCAATATTTTTGTCCAATCTCACTTTATACAATACTTCAGCTGCTCAAAAGTCCATGGTCATCAATGTCTGATTCTCCTTTTCATGACTGGTCATACATTTTCAGTGGTAGACAGATCTGGACTGCAGGCAGGCCAGTCTAGCACATATGTCTACGAAACCACGCTGTTGTAGCACATTCAGAATGAGAATTTGATCTCTGTTTTTCCCAAGAATAAGCTGTAACTTGGATTCATCTGACCCCAGCACACATTTCCACCGTCTCTCTGACTATCTGAGATGAGCTCTGGCTCAGAGAACCCCGTGGCATCACTGCACAGAACTGACAATACAGCTTTCTTCCTCGATTAACAGAGATTCAAGTTGCTTTCTTGATGCAGCAGCAGACCGTGTTAAGTGTTATGTTCAGTGTTATGTTTAACACTGCAGTATGATGGTTTCTTATGCAATGCTATTTATGGTCTCAAAGGTCATGTACATTCACCTGAGGTTTCTTGCCTTGCCCTACACAAACTAAGATTTCTCAAAATTCTCTGAATCATTTCACAATATTATGAATGGTAGTTGGTGAAAGACCTGTATTATATTGTGATTTTGCATTAAGAAATGTGATTTTTGACTTGTTTGACACTTATCTCATGAAATCTGGCACAAAGTGATGAGCCATGATCAAGATTTGCTTGCAAAGACTGAGATTCTCCTTTTACTGTAAATCTAAACCTATTACCAATTCACCTGCTTATCATGGACTGCTTCAAAACAGTTTAACCTTTTCACTTTTATTTTGCCTCTGTCCCAACCTTTTTGGAGTTTTTGCAGCCATTCTAATCAACATTTGTTTATATTTACAAAACAATTTAAAGGTGGTCAGTGAAAACATTGGAAAGCTTTTCTTTGTACTTTTGTCAATTAAATAAAAGTTAAGGAAAATTAACAAATCACAGATTCTTGATTTCATTGCATTTTACAAAACATCTCAACTACTTCTGATTTGGGGTTGTATAAAATTAGCATTTTAAATTTTGGATATAGTCAACCACATCAAGACCTTTTATGCAGAATAAGCCAAAATCATACTTTTAAGGGATAAAGACATTTATTTAATAAAGAAAGAAATTGATTTATTTTTATAAAGATTTTTTTAAAACATTTTTTGTAACACTTTACAATAAGGTTCATTAGTTAACAACATTAGTTAACATGAACAAAATATGAACAATACTTCTACAGCATTTATTAATATTAGTTAATGTTAACTTCAGCATTGAATAATGCATTATTAAAATCACAAGTCATGTTTGTTTGATGCACCGTGAACTTAACATGAATAACTGTAATTTTGTGTAATTAATGTGTTGTTCATTGTTTGTTCATGTTAGTTAATACATTTACAAATGACATCTTATTGTAAAGTGTTACCTAAAAATTCAACTTAAAAATTAAGTTTTCAACTTTTCAAAAAATCTACTTTTCAAGTGAAGGTATTTTTTTGTTAGATAATAGTTTAACAGTTCTCAAAAAAAAAAGAAAAAAAAAAAGACTTGTACAAATGGGACACAAAGTGTACTTTATTCATGGTTAACTTTGACTAGCATTCACAAACATTCACTATGTGAAGAATATCAAGAGTCAAAGTAGAGAATGGGAAGCATAGACAATGAAAGAAAGTCTCATTAAAATGTAGGGGATATATAAAATGTCACCATGAGCAGGGTGATTTGACATGTGGTGCGTGTGGTGAAATACAGCCCACACGCTGATTGTGTGGCTGGAACGTAACACTGTTCATCACGCCAATCTATTGTGCCTGTGACAGCTGTAGGGCCGACTGCCATTACACACATGTTGCAGATGATACATTTTTTTTCTTTGTGCGATGCTCAAACAGCCTGCTCATAATGAAATGGTTATATTTCCAGCGGCGTGCAGCAGAGCTGTGAGTCATTTGCACATTTGTAGTGGGTGTACGCTTTGGGCAGAATACAAAATGTGAACCATAGGCGACCCTGACTACAAAGTACAGTGAGGAAAAGGTACAACTGATCTTATACCAGAGCAAATGGGCACCACCACAGTCTTACAAAATGCCACAGCTGCAATTCAAACACTTTAAGTTCCAGAAAATATAACAGCCCAAATCTGAACCCTTAATTATCAGCCTTTTCAATTTAAAAACAAAACTATAAAAATAGGTAAAGGAATATTCCTGGTTTAATAAAAGTTCAGCTTAATCAACAGAATCTTTTGCATAAAATTGATTACCACAAAAAAAAAGGTTACGTTGAAGCACTTTCAGTGGGAGTATCATTGATATAATAAATGATAAAATATATAAAATAAATACATAAATAAAAATAGAGCCCCAACTGTACTGTATTAATATGAAAGAATTTCTCATATTAATTTTTTACAGGTGTTTTACCTGTATTTTGCACTGCACTGTGTTGTGTGAAAATGTCTGTAAAAGTAACGATCAAATTAATTTTTTAATTTAATTTTTTATTATTATTATTTTCATTAGTTTTTTTAATTATTTTAATTTTAATTATTTTAGTACATCAAAGTAAAACTAAATGAAAAATGGTTAAGAAATGGATTCTTGGCAACTAGCTGAAATAAAGTAAAAATGTAATTTATATATATATATATATATATATATATATATATATAATTTATTTTAAGTAACATTTAATTTTTTATCTTTTTTATTTTGTTTATTTTTTTAATGATTTTATTTTTAACCGTGGTGGAAGTATGTTGGCCATTTTGTTGAATTTAAAATCAGAAATCTCAATCAATCAATCAATCAATGAAAATGGAGAACAAGTAGAATATTATATATATATATATATATATATATATATACACTGCTCAAAAAAATTAAAGGAACACTTTTTAATCAGAGTATAGCATCAAGTCAATTAAAATTCTGGGATATTGATCTGGTGGTCACAGTATAACTTGAGAGTTGTTAATCAGTTCATGCATTTAGATGTTAATAAATTAATAACAAATTTTAGATAGACAACAATGATTTAAAGCAGGAATGGTTTTACAGGTAGAACCACTGACTTTTCCCTACTCATCTTTTCTGACACTTTTTCACTAGTTTGCATTTGGCTAGGGTCACTGTCACTACTGGTATGACTGATACCTGGACCTACAGAGGTTGCACAGTCAGTCCAACTCCTCCAGGATGGCTGTATCACATTGTCATTGCCAGAAAGTTTGCTGTGTCTCCCAGCACAGTCTCAAAAGAGCATGGAAGAGATTCCAGGAGACAGGCAGTTACTCTAGGAGAGCTAGATGGGGCCATAGAAGGTCTTTAACCATCCAGCAGGACCGGTATCTGCTCCCTTTGTGCAAGGAAGAACAGGATGAGCACTGCCAGAGCACTACCAAAATGACCTCCAGCAGGCCATGGTATTAGTGTCTTCTGACCAAACAATCAGAAACAGACTTCATGAAGGTGGCCTGAAATTCAATATCTAGTGGGCCCTGTGCTCCCTCTCGGCACGTGGAGCTCGGCTAGCATTTGCCATTGAACACCAGGAATTGGCAGGTCCCACCACTGGCAGTGCCTGTGCTTTTCACAGAGAGCAGGTTCACCCTGAGCCTGTGTGACAGACACCCAGACAGAAGGGTCTGGAGAAGCCATGGAGAACGTTATGATGCCTGTAACATCATTCAGCCTGACCAGTTTGGTGGTGGGTCAGTGATGGTCTGGGGAGGCAAATCAATGGAGGGACACACAGACCTCTACAGGCTAGACAATGGCACCCTGACTGACATTAGGAATCGGGATGAAATCCTTGGACCAATGTCAGACCCTACACTGGTGCAGTAGGGTCTGGGTTCCTCCTGGTGCACGACAATGCCTGGCCTCATGTGGCGAGTATGCAGGCAGTTCCTGAAGGATGGAGGTGATACCATGAATGGCCCCAGCTCGCCTGACATAAATCCAATAGAACACCTCTGGGACATTATGTTTCACTCCATCTGGCCTTGCATGAGTTGCCCCTCCAGACTGTCCAGGAGCTCCAGTGATGCCCTGGTCCAGATCTGAAATACTGGACATATCAATCGTCTCATTAGGAGCATGCCCGATGTTGTCAGGCATGCATACAAGTACGTGGGGGCCATACAAACTACTGAGTACCATTTTGAGTTGCTGCAATGAAATTTCAGCAAAATGGATAACCAGCTGGCCTAGTTCTTTTTTAATTTCAGGTTATCTTTTAGATTCAGCTCCCTCTGGTTGATAATTTTAATTTCCATCAAACGATGTGGCATCCTTTCATTCCTAACACATTACCCAGTCCATATCAGTATAGATATCCAGCATGATATTTTTCCCCATTGAGATCTGATGTGTTTTCAAAGTGTTCCTTTAATTTTTTTTGAGCAGTGTATATATATATATATATATATATATATATATAATTTATTTATTTATTTATCTATTATCTATGCATTCATTCATTTTTGGTAATCAACTTTATTCCACAAATTCTTTTGTTTGACCTTAACTTGTACTAAACCCAGACTATTCCTTTAAAAACAAAATGTTTTACCTAATATTTTGTATTGTGTATTTTCTTGCTCATTAGAATATTGTGGTTGATTACTGCAACATGCAAACCCCACAATTGTGAGCCAAGTCCCAATATTTGTCTGATGCCTGTAGAGTGTCACTTATCAGGCTCTATTTTATTTAGGATGTAGGCAGTAGACAGCAAACTCATTGAGTTTCGGAACAGAGCCCAAACCGAGCCTTACTTTTGCATCTTTTATATGAGAAAACCTGCATAGCCCATTCTTCGCACACAACTGAGATTTTATAACACAACCACCTGGTGGAAAGCTTTGAGAGACTGTCAAATTCAGTTTCATCTTCTTGTCCTCAGGGATGGGAGATGAGACCTTCAGACATTGATACTGATACACTGAAGCCTGCAAAGCAGACACAATCTCATTCTTGCCTTTAGCTACCACGCATATTGTCCACAGAATCAATAGTAATAACGGGAAACCATGGCCTTGTTTCGTGAAGGGCAGTCGACCTGAAGTCAACACCACAATGTAAAAGTCAGGCCTAACTCAAGAGACTTTCTCAGATTGAAGGCCACAGAGCATGTGAATCAAGTCTTAATGCATAATATTCGAGAGAAAGTGTCAATCAACAGTGTTTTTAGACTCTTGAGCTAATAATAAATCGGACACAAGATATCATTTGTAGATTAATGTCGCCATATTATGAGTTTGAGTGGAGCTTTATCTGCTAAAGGACTTCAGGTGACAGTTTGGGTGATGGAGCCCTGAAGCTCATTAGCGGCAGCAGTAAATTCATCATCTTAACCATGTGTCTTTGAAGCAGAGATGGGCAAAATTAATAATTATGTGTGAATTGGCCACAACATACAGGACTTTGAAGGAGAGGAAGAATTTTGGACAGGATGAGGAATTTAGGAATCAAACTGCAGTTTGAAGAAATTCAACACAATCACTTTAATTCTGTTTTGTAACAAACCATAATTAGATAATTATTTTTGTGAATTATTATGCAAAAGTATTCACTGATTATAGGGGAAACTGGGGCTAGTTGACACTTTTTAATTGATCAATGATTGATCAGTGCAGAATTATTCATCATTCACAAGATCTGTCACCAGATTTAGGTACAAACACTTAAAATTTCCCTTATATATATATATATATATATATATATATATATATATATATAAATCATCTATATGTTGTGTGCGAGAAAACGTGTTAAGAAAACTTGTTTTATTTTTGATGTTAAAAGTTCTTTATGGAACCATAAATGATAATAAAGAACCTTTATCTTCAAGAGTGTAAGTTCTTTGAATTGCATTCCATTTTTATTCAATTATGAATGCACAGAAACCTTCTTTGAAAAGGGTCAGGCCATGATATTGCAGTGGTCCTCAGAGCTTTCCCAAATTCTTTGCCAATGGCAAGATTTATCTGTCAAAGATAGAGCGAAAACAGATGATAATGTCATTTGCTGGACGTGAGTGCAGAGTTTAGTTGTGTAATGTATTATTACAGGCCCATGGTGGAAGAGGAAAGCCCTGCTGTGGTTATTGATGAGGATCCTGTTGTTTTATTGAGTGTTAATCCAAGGACTACTCTACATTTGAAGATGAGAAGGACAGAAGAGGAATAGGACATCAGTAGGTGTCAATCAAAGCTCAGTTTTTTCCTCTGCTGTCAGGACAATCCTTCATGTTCTCCCTAAGACACATACTGTAATTTCTAAGCACTGATAAATAACCAGGTAATCCTTTAGCATACTGACATTTAATAAATCTATAGATCACATTTTTCCATCTCAGCCAGGTACAAAACCTTATAACTTTGGACATAAATTGCTATATTCCGCACATTGATTGAAACGCTTGTTGCACAATTTTCTGTTCACCCTTGTGAATTAAAGCCTGTGGGAAAAGCAGGGCAGACTAGCTGTAAATTCACTAGTTTTGCAAACTTCGTTGAGGTTTGCGCTAATTGGTCTCAATTGTGCTGCCAGCTGAAACCTGTCGGTGCCTGATTTGTAGTTTGAGTCATCATTCATTATTAAAGCGGGTTAGAAACTTCACCACATCACCAAGTTCATCGATAAAAATAGGATTTCCAACTGAGATTCCATATAGCAGAACCCGAAAGGTCACCGAATTGATTGGTTTCAATATACATAAGATCCAGTGTTTCATTTCAGTCTGCTGGCATTGCAACAAAAACCTCTTTAGCGACAGGGCCAATCGGCAGTGCGCTGAGCGTCACTCTCGACTGCGTGGAGTGTTTGTCTTGTGGAGCAGCGATACTCAAGATCGGGCCTTGAACTTTACAGACAATCTCCAGCAGTTGAGCTGAAAATAGACTGCAACAGAGAGTGGCACACATAAAAATGGCTTATTGATTCTTGATCGGCATACAGTGACATTCAGCTCATCTGTGGAAATTTTAAATGCAATTTATTTGGAAATGTCACGCTTCTTTCTTTCCACTCAAGGAAATCAAATCTTCCTGCATATGAAAGGATGAGTGTCTTAATGTGTTGGGATTGTTAAAAAAAATGAAATCGTCAGTTACACTGATGAAAATAACTCACAATGAGGCCATGCAGCTGAAGAAAACTGAGTTAATGCATGCCGTTTAATGTATATTTAATTCACAACCCCTCTATGGAGCCAATCAATGAAATATAATGAATGGCATTTGAATAAAGTGCCACGAAAATTTTATGACAAACTCTGACCTTGTCAAGCATCTGCAAATTACACCTCTCTGTAATCTTTCTAGAGGCTGCAGCACATTTTACAGATATGTGCACACAGAAATCTCTCTCAGGATAGCTTCAGACATTACGGACCGTGGGGAAATCGGTACACAGCACTCTGTCGTATTATGTGTCAGTATAGCGCTTGCTTGGATGTCCCAAAAGGATGGCCACTCTGACAGGACTCAATGCATTTGAAGTTGCTGTGAAATCCCAGACTGAATTAGAACTCTTTATTCCTAGCAGCGTTCCTGGTGAAAAATCACCTCAACAGCGAGGTAAGACCTGGTCATCGACTGGTCTGTCACCCTCATTGACAGAGACAGACAGGGACATGTGAGCAATACAGTGGACTTCTAAAGCTTTTATTTTCTAACATGAAGGCCATTCCAACCTGCCATGGATATTTGAGCTTAGTGCATTTTTAGAAGTGAAAATAAAGGCTGTTTTGATATATTTCTAACCCCATATGACTAAAAAGTCATCTTCAGGTGGAATAAAAGCCACAACATAACTTCTGGACTTCTTGGAAAGCCCAGTTCCACTGGTGATAACCAAGATTCAAGCATTTTTAGGATCACAACTGGCTGTCTCAAGTCAGTCATGAGTAACCTCCTTTCAAAAGCTTCAAAAGTTCCCATGATGATGAAGCACTAGTGGTTTGCAGTCAAATTTATGGAAAACAGCTTTGGCCTTCCTCTTACTGATGCAAGTACATGGAAAACAGCAAAATGGTTCAGAGAAAAAGATAACATTTCTCTTAAGAGAACTCAACATATCTTTATAAAATATTTAAAATAGGGTTAATATATAGACATTACATTATATATGCATATCTTTGATTTTTTTTTTTTTTTTTAAACCCTTGTTCAAGGAAATGAACAAGGGAAAATACTGACGAAAATGTTGGATTAACATGCATAAGAAAGTAAGGTGACTCATAGCCGAGTAGGAGAAATAATATGCTTAGCAGCTGTTATTGTAAAGGAACCAAGGAAGATGACTGTAACTATAAAGTTTTAATAATCATTCAAGTACTTTGAGAATAGGGAAGTTCCCACCACAGCTATAGCGATAACAACAACACACGATAAAAACACTGACAGCCAATCAGAATCCACCCAACTTTAAAGTTGTATAATAAACAATGTTGTTGGTGTGAATGGAAATATAGTTATTGTTATAGTTATATTTATTAGTTATTGTTCAGGGTGTGAGTTGGCCTCAAGTCTTTAAAGTTGCAGTTTTGCTAATTAAAACTTTTACACGTAAAGAAATGAACAGCAACTCTGAGAAATTAGAAATATCATTAAAATGATGTACAATAAAAAGTTTACTATTTATAGTGCTTTCACTGCTCTAGGTGTTTTAAAGAGCATAAACAGAAAAAACACACATTAACTAACTAATACACACATACATGTTCACACCAGTTCACCTAACCTGCGTGTCTTTCTGGATCGTGTGCATTAGCTAGAAAATACAGTTTGTTAGTATGATTTTAGCAAAAAAAAAAAAAAAAAAAAAAAAAAAGCAAAACTGATGCTACAATTGTCAGATTTTATTGCTAATCTGAAATATGTTATTGAAATTGTTATTAGAAAAAAATATAATTAAAGGTATATTTACACGACAATAATGTACTACAAAACAGAAAAGGTTTTTATTTGCGTTTTTATAGGCAACAACATTGTCAAAACAATCCACGTTCATACGCATCCGTGAAAACTACAAAAAATTCTAGTCCAGTAATTGCTTGTGTCATTTTGTAAAGAAACTCACGGATGCCTATAGACTGCACGACATTACTGTTTTCACAAATTCAGATTTTTTGGAGACGATAATAACATTGTTTCGAAAACTTGCTTTTTAAAACCTGTTTTAGAAATTTTGTGTTTTCAGGCTCCCAAAACGCTGTTGTTGTGTAAATAATGAATAGCCAAAATCTATAAAAAAAGTTATGCGTTTTTAGTTAAAAATGGTGTTGTGTAAACAGCCCCTTAGCTTTTTTTTTCTTCCTCATTGCCTATTTCCCTACACCTATTACACACAAATGTCAACCATGCGAACTGACTTCCCTTTAAGTGGCTTTGGCCATAATCGATTCATGAAGTTAAGTTTTGGATCAAAAAAAATTCAAATATTTCTTGCATTCTCGTTTTCACTGTCTATCATAAAGCACTTCAATGGGCATAATTACGTCTTTCAGAAACTAAATTGCCACTGATGTGATTGGCAAATTTCATTGCACGGCATATGTGATGCTTGAGGTGACCAGTGCTGTAATACAGCTGAGTATGTGGAGTTCGTCTACATCCAGGGACAGAATAATGTCGGATTGTTTTACTCAACAGCACCAAGTTCAATATCAATGCTCTGCGGCAAAGTTTCATTACATAACATTTTTATTTTCTTTTTTGAGTTGGCATCACTTGGGAAAGAGGTTGACAGAATTTCAAATTAAGTAAGAGCATCTTATCTAACACTTTTGGTCTTGATAAACTTTTTTTTTTTTTTACTCCCATGGCCAGATGAGAGCTAAGGTGTAAACACTGTTTTGATGATCCATCTCATTTTTGTGACTGATGTCTGAACTATTGTTCGAACTTTAATGCAAAATTTTAATCAAATTTAATCAAAATTTTAATGACGCATTCCAGAAGTAAGAGTCAAGCACATATTGTATACATCAAACATCAGACATTCAATTTGTGCAGTGCGTTTGGTGCTGTCTAATGTCTCTCCGGCAAAATTTCTTCTTGAAGACTCATCATGTGAGGGGATTTTGAGCCGCAGACTTACCACTGGCTTGTTTTCCTCATCTATATTTGATGAGCGAGGTGATTGTGGCAAGGGTTGAGTCATGGAGCAAAAGCCTTGGGGAGCACAGATGGAGTCAAAGCCAATGCTGTGCTGGTCTCTACAGAAATATGATTCAATAATGAGGAGTATCAGTTTTATAAGTGCTTACTGTACTAAATTTGGATGCAAAGTTTAGTTTTTGGGGTCTTGCTCCAACTCTATTACTAATCTGCAAGGATGCAGACAGCATGAGTTGCTTTAATGCTTAATTACCTTATTTAACAGATGACATTATTCAACAACATCAAGTTCCCTCTGGAAAATAAGCTAATAAAATTAGCTTGCTGAGAATGCTGAGACTTCTTAAGGATGCTGCCATTACCAGAAAGCACATATATGAATGATGTGGTAACCTACAATTGTTAACTTAAAGAGCTATCTACCTGATTTCACCCATAAAAATAGCTTTTGTTGGTATAAACTGATGTATATAGTGATGTTAATATTTTTTACTTTAATAAAACCAGTTAATTTAGATGTTACCATTTTTAGGTTACCATTTTTTCCCCAGTGCGTACACTAAACATGACTCAAGCACATTGTCCAAACTGTAAGATCTTCAGAAGGAACACAATACATGACCACGGGTATAGACACATCAGTCATTGAAAGAGAACCGCATCAACAGTAGGTAGTTAAAAACAACAAAAAAAGATTTTGTGGGGATGTTTGCGTGGTGACATGATTTTTGGCAAGCCTGTTGTTTCTGCTACAATGTACTGACACAAAATAAGTATCCTCTGCATTACTCAGAGTTTCAGTCATTGGTGGCTCTGAACCATACCAGTCTACTTAATTATCCCTCAGATTTCTCTTGGGAAATTTCATTAATATATGCTTAAAAATGTCATCAGTAATTATTGAGTACAAATGCATAGTGACTTTGAACACTATGTCCGAACTTTACTTAAACAACTTTGGGAACAAATTATCTTGAGGGAATACTTTTCCACATTATCTTCTGGGATAGTTGGCAGTGAAAAATTCAGGAAGCGTCTGTTTTATTTACTAAACATAGTAGACAACATCTCTGATGACCACCAGGGAAGCAGTGTGCTTCTGACTGCCTCGAAGGCCATCTAAATACTCTGAATGTGCAAGCTTGCACTTATTTATGGCTCTGTTAAGACTCATACATTCACAATGGAAATACAAGCGCACATTCAGTTGCTCATTTTACAACAGAATGCAATCCTTATACTGGCACTGCCCAGGGGAAACCCAAATGAGATCGAACATCTCACTGGAGACTTTTGATGAAGTCTTCTGCTTTTTTTCCGATTCTCATCCAAAAAAAAGAAAAAAGAACAAGAGTAGTCTCACGTGTCTCCTAGTTTCAGAAGGGATCTCAACAACATCTCAAACTGTGCTCGGATTTCAAAGTCTACAGTCATAAGACATTTTAGTTCGAACTCAAATTTTTCTCAACTAATTCTTCCAAAAGCAAATGATTTGAGCTTGTATCCACATAAATGTCAGGACTTATATTTAGGAGAAACATGGAAGTAAAAGATGACAAATAAATTAAACTAATGAGAACTCAGTAATGTGTCAAGCTCTGAAAAGAGTATTTTTCTGAGCAAAAAAAAATGCCCCTTTGGGTGAATAATTTACAAAAGGAGTATAATCGCACATCTTTCCTTCTCTTAGATTCAGAGAGCATAAGATACTTTTGGGATATGACATTGCAGCATAGTCACTCCATATACAAGTGAGGTCCAAATAGCCCATGCACCTTCCCTTGCGATATACTGGAGAGAAATGCGCCAGACGGGCTTCACAGTTTTGGATCCCAAAATTCAATCACCCAGAATCATTACATCTGAGCTGTCAGTTCACTGGCAGCCATATTTGTAGGACGTCACTCTTTTGGCTCCAGGGGCACAGTGAGTAAATTACGAAGTTCGGTTATTAAGAGGGGTTCCAACAACCCCCTCTGAGTTCCCATTCCTCATACCTCATGCACGCCTGGACAGGACCCCACGGAAGGATGAATTCTTTTAATTGCTCATTATGTTTTCCAAGAGACAAATCTACTTCTGAAATATTCATTCTTCTGGGGAATCTGAGGCTACATTTACTTGCGACACTGTTCATTAAGACTGTATACAGCGTTTGGATGCCTCTAAATATATTGTGTTTATTCACGTTGTGAAGGTTTTTGGCTCCACCAAGAGGACATTATGATATCCCTGATCATAACAGTACTGGTTTTGCTTTGAGAGAGAAACCTCACGCTCTTTACTCATTTCCCAGGGTAGATTTATTTTGGAAAGTCAATATGTGTACAGGAGGTCTTTGCTACAAAAAGGCTACTGAATATTTCAACTGTTAAATCCCAGGGTGGAAAAAATTATATATGCATGCTTATAGTTGGACATGTTGTTACATTGTTAAATTTTTTTTAAATACAAAATACTATCTAAAGTTAAAAAGGCCACCTTCTATGTAATTAGTAACAGATTTTAAACCTAAAACACATTAAAAAAGCCATCGCTTTGCTCAATATGCAAGATATTGTAATTACTTGACTGTAAAATAAAATTTAAAACACATGCAACATTTTGACTCTTGTCTGGATGTACTGTATGACTGGATAAATGTGTGTATTTGTTATCTAACAGCTATTAAAAATATGTTTTTTTTTCGTTTTGAGGACAATTTACAAAAAAATATATTTTAACTTGAGAGGGTTTTGAACTTTGTGCTTGAAACACCTAATATGCTGTGTCTGACAGTAAATATAATGTGATATGTGATGGCATTCTGCTGATACTGCTGAAGTAACCAACCCTCAATGGTTCTATTTCATGACAAATATAACCAAAAAAAATAAAAAATAATTAAAAATCTGTTAAGTACGGTGCCCATGAGGTGACATGTTCAGTTCACTTGGTTTTGTTGTGGCCACGACATATTAACTCGTGGGAATGTGATATGTCGTGGCCACGAGATCATTTTGTCGAGGTAACGGCATCCTTATGCCGTGGCCTCCAGATGCTATGTTGAGGGAGCGAGCAGGGTCCCGCAGCTGCATCACTGGTGTCAGTTCAGCAAACCAAAGAATCAAAAGTTGGTGGGGACTGATGCGCAAAGAAGGGATTGAATTCTGGATACATTTTTCTGGAGAGCTGAAAGACGAGGGACTGTTTTCTGGATAAAGCTTTGTTGCAACTGTACTTTTGAGATATTATTCAGGTAAGCCAAATGGTATTATAAATGATGCATTAACTTGTAGGGCTAATTGATTCTATAGGCTATTTACATTTGCCAGTCTGTTGATTGATTAACAAACATTAATTACTTTGCTTTTACTTACTTTTATTAATATGATAGCCAACCACCTTTGTATTGATGCGGTAAAATTAATGTTTTTGAATGAATCGAGTGAGCCAATTACTCAATGATCCATTTATAATGTCTGTCAACTTGCTTCGATTCTAAATTAATTATCCATTTGAAAGAATCGTTTGACTGAAGGATTCAATGAATCATTCATTAAAACAGACACTGCCGCCACCTACTGGCGGTTTTAGTGTCATATTAATTTATCCGTGACAAGCCTAAACCAGCACAATGACACAGCAAAATATTGTTTAATTATCTCTATTGACAAAACTCCCCCCCTCCCAGAATATATATAATTTTTGTTAATATCGCACACCCATAAATAGGGGCATCAGGGTCCTTTGACACACAGAGATTGTCTGCATGCATTTGTGTGTGTGTGTGTGTAAACTTAAAACTTTTGATATTTTGGGGAAAACAGCTCATAATAAATGTAATCATTAACAAAAAATAATCTTTATTAAATGTTTAAAAATTAGACAGATTTTGTAATGATTTGTAATCACAGGACCCCCACCCCACAATTTCCCTTGGATTTTTTTTACAAATTGATCACTGTCAATAGGTTATCACAAAAATTACAAATATATGGCTGTAAACATGAAAGAATCAATTTTGTTATTTGTCTAACTTGAGTAAATGTTGTCTGTTTTTGTTTTATTTCAGGAGGAATTGAATGAGATTGCTACTGTGTGGAATGCACACCGGATTCGACCTTCAGCAAACTGCAGTGTTCCTTGCGGGATCCCAAATGTCATGTTCATGGCACCTCAACTGTGGGGTAGAGAAGACTTCATTGTAGAGCAGAACAGTGAAGATCTACAAACAGCCCAAGAGGCATGCTTTTTCCTGACAGCAGTGCCTTGTGATGAAGAAGTGTTCGATCTATGTACAATCCTCATGGAGGAGCGGCAGTTAAACTTCACCAAAGACAGACTCGATGCATTAGAGCTATACCTTGAACTCGGGGATGCAATCCGTTTCCAAATAAATTGATTGGACAATCATGGTATTGAAATGTGCAAGTGTCTAGCAGTTTTAAAATGATTCATTATCTTCCACTTTCCTCAGTGGTTTTATCACCAAATAAATGTAATTGCTTATGCTAACTGTAATTGGTCATGTAATTAAATAGTTATAAATGAAAACAGTTTTGACTCTGTACAGTGGCAGGCATGATGTATTGAATGTCAAAGCTTTCCAAAGCAGAACAAACCTCTGACTGTGAGAACCCTGAATATATTTAAAGGGATAGTTCACCTGAAAATGAAAATTCTGTCATCATTTACTCATCCTCCACTTGTTCAAAACCTGTATGTGTTTTTTTTTTCTTCTGTTGAACACAAAATAAGATATTCTGAAAAATGTTGATAAGCAAAGAGTTCATGGTCTCTTTGATTTCCTTACAGAAAAAAGAAAATACTACACTGTAAAAAGATTACTGTAAATTTTACAGTAACTTACTGGCAGCTGGATGCCAGTAAAATACTGTAAAAAGGTTTACAGTATTATTACTGTAA
>JAFVLL020025464.1:0-36195 GCA_021397915.2 Tor tambroides | reverse complement strand
AAACTTTTGAAATGTTTTACTTTACATGCAATGAATCTAAAATATATGAAAGTTTCACTTTTTGAAATAACTTACAAGAAAAAACTTTTTCACGACATTCTAATTTATTGAGATGCACCTGTATATAAACTACATGATTACAGCATGTTGAAAATATACATAACCAGAAATAACCGAGCAGTATTATTTCAAAACGGAAATGTGTCACGAGACTCAGTCTAAGTAATCCATTATAATTATAAATATAATTGCTATAACATTAGTACTATTATAATTTAATGCCACCTCATTAAACACTGTGTGTGAATATATTCCGGTTAGGAAGCGTAAGTGCTTGTAAATCAGTTTCACCTGCTTTAGTGCAAATGAAATTGACAACAGGTGCACTGGAGAGGAAACAGCGAGACAACTCCCAGAAAAGGGAATGGTTTTGCAGGGCTTCCCAGGTGAAAAAAGTACACTTCCATAATGTACTTAAAGTGCTCTATTTTTGCACACTAATTATGTACTTAATATACTAAAAATGATTCTTTAGCACTTCTTAAGATAAACTTAAGATCATCTAAGTGTACTCAACTGTGCTATTTTGGGACACCATGAATATGAACCAAACTGTGCTTTTAACATACTACCTCTGTATTTATAAAATGTATTTAGTTACCACTTGTAGTACACTTGAGTGTACTAGTGTATGAAAGATGGGTTCAAGTATACTACAAGTGCTAACTAAATACAGTTTTTAAATACAGAGATAGTATGTTAAAACTGCATTTTAGTTCATATTCATGGTTTCCCAAAATAGTACAATTCAGTACACTTAGATGATCTTAAGTTTATCTTAAGAAGTACTAAAGTAAACTAAAGTAGTAAAGTACTAAATCATTTTAAGTACATTAAGTACAAAATTAGTGTGCAAAAATAGAGCACTTTAAGTATATTTTGAAAGTGCACTTTTTCCACCTGGGTTGGCCACAGACAATTACTCTCTCCTTATCCTTATCCACAGATAATGGCTCTCTTTTGCTTGTTTTGTAGGATTCTGTATCTGTTATCTTCAGACGTCTTTTTCAGTGAGGAACTACACTACCCATAATCCTGAAGAGAAATTCACCAATCAGAGGCGTCTCTGTTACCAAAAGAAAGCAAGCAACGTCCCATCATAAGCATGAAATGTTGTGAATGACCTTAACCCTACACTCTCAGATTTTATATCTATAGACATGAAAACATAACAGTAAACTTCTAATGTTTTTATATTTACAATCAGTCTCTATGTGGCAATACTCTTATATTGAACTGTCATATCTAGTCAAATAACATTATTCACAATGCTTAGGATTGTAGTCCATTCCCTCAAAAAATAATTTTAAGTACATTTGTCTTATTTTGTATTAATATACATATGCAGATTTTTTTGTTTGTTATGTTATTCTGAGCACTGGTTGGTTTGAATTCGAACTGAAATCTCTATAAAGAAACTAAAATTACTTCTGTTCTGAAAAGGTGTTGCTCACTGTTGTGTAACACTATAATTAATACTTTAACTGCAAAACTGTGACTCCTAAATTCAGAACTTGATTTGATTTGACTTGACGTGATTTAAAGTGACCTGACATGACAGAAACCCTGTAACCTGAGGCTTGGCTCTTTCCCATCATGAGCTGAGACATTACTTGATAATTTGGATTAGTTGTGAAACTTTTAAAGAGTTTTTGAGGATACAGCATTAAGTGAAGTGCTTTGTAATTTTCAGCGCAGATTAAAGTTGTAATATTAGTGTGGTAAGAGTGATGTAATTAGCAAAATCTTTCTTCTTTGAAACATATAATTAGTTCATTGTTATTATCTCGCTATGTCATATTTTCCTCAACAAGATGTTTTAGTTATCATTTATGATCATCATGATGCATCTAAAAAAATACATCCATGAGCATTTTCATCAGTAAAGAAGGTTTCTTTCTATTGACTAACCCTACCTGAGAAATGAGCAGACAGGCAGAGCAGAACTACCAGAGGTGTGTTATCATCTGATTTCCTTGTCCTTTCCTGAAATCTCTCCTTCTGTCCTTGTTAGTATGTTTGGAGCAGAGGACGTGTGACCGAACCCTCTGCTGCAGACTTTTTAGGAAGCCTGGCATGCTGGGAAAAACACAGGAGCTGTGAGAAACAGTCCTAGTGCTGATCTCTTAAGGACATCTTTCCCCACAATTACCTCACAGTTTAATGCACTGCTATCAAGCAGTCTTTAAATATCTCAGCCAAAAAGCACAAAAGTAGAGAGGCGAAGCTTTATCATTAGTGATTCTTATTACAACGCAGGAGTAACATGCACAGAGGAGCCTGTGATAAAATCCTGTCACATAAAAAAGTAATAACAATAAATCCAAGGCTGGTTCATTTTCCGCTTTGCAGAAGCAGAACTGATCTGAAAGTCTTCTGCTGGAGAGAAACACTTGCTCAGATCACAGCTGTACAGCACATAATGACTTCTCTTACAGATTCACCAGTACATTTCATCTTAACGCCACAGATCATGAAGAGTTTGGGACTGTGCATGATGTCATCAGCCAATCATGACACTGACAGCACAAGACATGACACATAAGTAAATGTAAACTACAATATAATGAAATCCTGTGATATATTTGTTTCTCGTAAAACAAATAATCAAAATAAACAAGTACGACTGAATGGTCAATGGAAAAAGGTGTTATTTGCAATTAGAACATCTACCAATAGCAGCTACCTGTGCAATGCTGACCAACAACACTTGGGGCCAGTTTTATAAATTTAGCCTGTATGTTAAGACAGTGTCTTAAGTATGAGTTTGACCAGCTAGCAGTTAGCCAGTAAGTAATCATTCTTATTTTTGTATCTAACTTAGACTAATCTATGCTTTTATGTAACTGAATTTTAAAAAATTATGACCAGTCTTAAAGAAAAAAATGAGATGACTAACTTGTAAGACCAGTCTAAACCTTTCATGCAACTGGCCCCTGGACTTTGTAGACCTAAAATAACATCCTAAAATAACACTTGTTGATCTATGTTAAATTACAGTTGTTTTTTCATTAGGTCACTTTTTCCAAAACTCTTCACAAAAGCAAAGCTTGGCACTGCAATAAATCTCTCATCCAAAATGCACTAAAATATTTCATACATGTCTTAAATCAACACGAGCAAAGATTGTCACCCAACAGTCACTCTTGTCACTGACCCCAAAAAACACTAACATCTGATAGCATTATGCAACATTTTATTTCTCAATGTTTTTTTGTAAAACAAGACAGACACCTCCCTATTGTGTAGAATCCACTGCAGTGTATATTACATTTACATTTAGCCATTTAGCAGATGCTTTTACCCAAAGCGATTTACAAATGAGGACAATAGAAGCCATCAAAACCAACAAAAGAGCAACAATATGCAAGTGCTATGGCAAGTCTCGGTTAGCCCAACGCAGTACAAGTAGCAAGGTTTATATATATATATATATATATATATATATGTATATATAAGAAAAACAAGTAGAATAGAAAAAAGAAAGCAAGTGTTAGGTTTTTTTAAGAAAAAAAAAACTAGCAGTTAGAGAACGAGTAGAGAGTGCAAGTGATAGAGAGTAAAGTGTTTTTTTTTTAATATAAAATAAAAGAAGACAAATAGATAAAATAGAATTAGAATACAGAGTGCTAGAGTTAGAGGGTCAAATAAAGATGGAAGAGGTATGTTTTTAGCCGATTCTTGAAGATGGCTAAGGACTCAGCTGCTGGGATTGAGTTGGGCAGGTCATTCCACCAGGAGGGAACAGTTAATGTAAAAGTCTGTGAAAGTGATTTTGTGCCTCTTTGGGATGGTACAATAATGCGTCGTTCACTTGCAGAACGCAAGCTTCTAGAGGCACATAGGTCTGAAGTACTGAATTTAGGTAAAGGGGTGCAGAGCCAGAGGTGGTTTTGTAGGCAATGCCTTGAATTTTATTCAAGCAGCTATTGGTAGCCAGAATTGATGGACAAAGGTGTGACATGCATTCTTTTCGGCTCATTAAAGATTAATCTTGCAATCTTAACATGATGCAATATGCTTCCATATGTTTTATGTCATTTTTTGGCACTGAGTGGTTCCAAAATAAATTAATGTGTATATACAGCATCCACAGACAGATACAGTAGCTGTGCTAATCAACAGGCATTCAGGAGGGACATCTGATCATGGTCATAAACCTTCCATCTCTATGAGGAAAATAATTCCTCTGTGGTGTTGAAGAATGGAGAGAAAGGTGGAAGGAAAAGTGACATAATGCAAACCACTCTGTGACAGCGAAGGAATGCCACAGTGTCCCGTACAATAATAAACCGCATCCCTTTCCTCACCTGGCACAACTCTTCCACAGAGCTCATCCAGGAATTGCTCAGTGTTGTATGGCCCAATTAGCGGTCCGTGTAACATTGGTCCATCAGTGGATATTGCTGCACACATCGTGATGTTGGCACCCTTGTGGCCCGGCACTGTGGCTCTTTTCCCAATTATGCTCCTTCCTCGGCTTAGTTGAAACCATCCTTTTCCACAAAGATGAATATGTGGGTGTTTTACCTGACTCTCTAAAATGACTCCACCATGCAGGAGAAGAGGTAGGCTATTACGGTAGTTTACATTATGACTTTATGCACCTCTGCCTTGTGTCTGTATTTTATACTCCTCTCACCTGGACATTTTGGCTCCTGACTCGTTCAGAGTTCATCTCAAAGCGGATAAGAGTGCAACTGCTTCATCCTATCTTGATTTGACTGACTGACTCTCATCAGGAATCTAGAAAGAGTTGTTATGCTTACAGTTCAGATCACAATGTTGTTGATCAGAAATGAACCAACACTCAACACTGGCTTTCTTAATTGGTAAAAAAAAAAAGAAACAATTCTGACACTGACCAGCACCATCAGATGAGAACAAAACTTGAACTGAATTAAGCTGGATGATGCACCATTGTCTTCTGTAGATCTGCTTTACAACTGAATTAAATCTAGCAGCATCCACACTGGTACTGAACTGAATCAACAGTAAACTGACTGCTTATAGCAGAAATGAACTAGTTTGAAATTGATCTGAATATTGTTATTACTATTCATCATTGTTATTGATCTGAATTGAACCAACACTGAACTGACTTGATCTGAATAATGACACTGCTGTCATTTATAGCTGCTTTAGAACACAATCTGAACTGTCTCCATAGCTGAGTTTCCAAAATCGATTCTGCTGTTTTCCTGTTTATCACTGCTTTGACACAATCTGTATTGTATAAAGTGCTATAGTAATAAAAGTAACTGGACTTGACTGAATAGTTCTAAATGTTCCAAACACTTCCAAGTGTTGTCTGCAACACTCTGTCCCAAATCTCTGTGAATTTAATGCCATTATTTCTGATGACCACATCAACGATTGCAGTTTCCTGCAGTGAAAATCCAACTTCTCCCACCTGTGGAGGAAAACATCTGATGTGTAACATTATTTTAGATCCGTGCATTACAGTAGGTCTTAATATAGGGGCCATCTGTCGCATTAATGCTAACAATAAAAGAAAAGCTGCTCTTTATTGAACTGCTTTTGTAGTTTTAATAATCAATTTATTTGTAATGAACATGCTAAAGTGATTTTTATATTTGATTATTTGTTTTTCTTACTTGAATGCTTTTGTTTAGATATAAAATGAAAAAAGTACTGCATGTGTTTCTTCTATTTGTTCTACTGTTATTGTATTTTTTTGTATCTGTTCTTATTTTTAATAACAAAGATCAAATAAAAAGTGGCTATATTGTGATTATTAATATAGTAATTAATATTAAGAAAGGAAGTGGAGGAAACGATGCAACATTGCTAGGTGATTTTGCTTTGGAACCTTAAGAAAACTTTCATTGATTTTTCTCAGAATAGACTTTGCTGATTTCGTCGACTTCAAATGGGTGTAGTTCAGTCATTTTTTGTCCGATTTCAACAAATCATACATAATTTTGAAGTCTTTTAATGGAGAATGTGAAAATAAAAAGAACTTATTTTCAAAATTTGCCCATTGTGACTCATTTTGCCAGCACAGGTCGCAATTACACACAATTGGGCTTGGAGGCTTTGCTCAATTTACTGTACTGTAATGTGCTGCTCAGTCAGATGCCCTTACAGAATCCACACATTATGACGAAAATTCTCACAACGGATGCCACTGTTGAGAGTTGCAGATTAGTCTGCGTTCCCAGACCAGCCTCTCTCACCGCTAAACCATGATGTATTGCATGATCAATTATATTAGCCCTAATCACATTTGAGACTCCAGCTCTTGATCTTCCTCCAGCCACTCTTCTATCTCTGTCAGCCACTCTTCTATCTCTACCTTGTGATCATGTTTACATTACAGTACACAATTATTCCTAAGCAAACAGACAGATGCTCATGAGCATCCAAAATGTTTTGTCCAGTCCAAATAAATGTGTAAAGTGTGCACTGGCACATAAGAAGGAAAAAGCTGGGTCTGCGTCAACAAGAGAGAGTGCTTGCAAGTTCACCACTTGAAGGGGTAGTGAAACTTTGAGAGTATGCTGGGCCAAACTCAAGGCATGTTTCACTAACAGAGAGTGCCTGCAGGAAGGATGCTTGTCCAGAGAGAGCACTGAGATCAGCTGGAGCATCTGCGGGGCTTTCAGCACCATGGACAGGTCCACCTGTGCTTCGTCCATTTGCCTGTGGACAGAGTCTCCAATCTCTGCATTGAATCAATTGCGCGACTGCAGTGACTTCTACTGTAGCCGAGAGCTCAGAGTGCTGCAACTTCAGAAAACACGTGCAAATAGAAAAAGCACCAGTAAATTAAGAAAACATTTTCATCAATTTGACAGCACATAATACTCACAACACAAACAAATACTCACAACACAAACAAAGAAATACTCAAATACTCACAACACAAACAAATGCTCAAATACTCACAACACAAACAAAGAAATACTCAAATACTCACAACACAAACAAATACTCAAATACTCACAACACAAAGAAATACTCAAATACCCACAACGCAAACAAATACTCACAACACAAACAAATACTCAAATACTCACAACACAAACAAAGAAATACTCAAATACTCACAACACAAAGAAATACTCAAATACTCACAACACAAACAAAGAAATACTCAAATACTCACAACACAAACAAATACTCACAACACACACAAACAAATACTCACAAATACTGCAAATGCTCAAAACACAAAGAAACACGCTGCAAATGCAGAGACCACAGCGGGAGGACCCCAACAGTACCAAAATTACCCCCAAAAACGAAAATTAACCATGTGTTTTTGTTTGTTTGTTTGTTTGTATTGATTACATTTGTATAACCACAGTTTTACAAATACCATGGTTAAACTATGGTTAGTGTAGTAAATTCATGGTTAATTTGTGGTTGCCATGGTTTAATTAACCATTTTTTGTTTTTATTTATTTTTCTCCAAAAATGTATTTATTTAATTAATTTTAATCGTAAAACCATACGGTTAATTTTTGAATGGGAAGTTGTAAAAGTAAGTTAGCCAGCTTACATAAACTTTCACAGTTACAGTGTATTTCATCAGCTTATTTAGGCCAATAATATCCTAAAAAGCTAAGGAATGGTATGATCAGGATGATGATGATCAGCTTTCTTTTTTCCTATTCTATCTACTTGTTTCTTTAAAAACAAAACAAAACAAACAAAAAAAACACTAGATTTCTTCTTTTTCTATATTCTATCTACTTCTTTAAAAAATCAACACTAGATTTCTTCTTTTTCTATATTCTATCTACTTGTTTTTCTTTAAAAAAAAAAAGACAACCGAGACTTGTCATAGCGCTTGAATGTTGAAGTTGTTTCTCTTTTGTTGGTTTTGATTGCTTCTATTGTCCTCATTTGTAAGTCGCTTTGGATAAAAGCGTCTGCTAAATGACTAAATTTAAATGTAAAATAAACAAAAATCTCATCTATCAGAGCATTGCTAAACATGTCCCAGCCATGTTCGTCACTTTGCGGTTCCCTTAAACATTTCTGATGTGGACTGTGCACCTATTTGCAGCACGTTTCTGTTTTTGTTTGTGCTGTGAGTATTTGCAGCATGTGTGTTGTCAAATTGATAAAGTTTGTTGTCAAATTGAAAATTTGTTTTCTTAATTTGCATGTGTTTTTTCAGCTCTCTCAGCCACTGTAGACTTCAGTCGCTGCAGACTCCAAAGGAGGAGATGGAGGGCGAGTTGTGACATATGTCATGAAAGTGCAGCAACAGATTGGTGTGATGTGCACGTGATTCTCATGTTTTCCTCATTTTAGTCTCAACAGTGTCTCAGATGTTTCTCCTAAAAATCATTGGGAGAAATAAAAGTAGACACAACTGAGACATGAGAAAGTTCTGAAAGAAAGGAATCCAAAATGACAATGGGAGAGAAACGTGTGAGAAACATGGGAGATCTCTTTATTGTCTTGCTGTAATCTCTTGACTCCATTATAAAAATGTTTAACTGCTCAGAAGTTGCTTTTTTTTGGATTTTAATGGTTTTTCACCTTTAATAGTCAGGACAGTAGGAGTAGAGACAGGAAACAATTGGACAGGTGAGAAGGGAACAGGTGCAGTGAAGTACCTTTAGCTGAGACTCTTTCGAGTTGTTCGATATGCAAGCATCAATGTCTTGAACTTGATGCGAGCCTCAACCGGTAGCCAGTGCAAGGAGATAAAGAGAGGTGTAACATGGGCTCTTTTGGGCTCGTTGAAGACCAGTCGTGCTGCTGCATTCTGAATCATTTGTAGAGGTTTGATTGTGTTTGATGGAAGTCCAGTATGTGCATGATTGCAGTAGTCCAGCTTAGAAATGACAAGGGCCTGGACAAGAAGTTGTGCAGCATTCTCTGTCAGAAAGGGCCTGATCTTTCTGATGTTGTGCAATGCAAACCTGCAAGATCGAGCCGTCTTTGAAATGTGATCTTTGAAGGTCAGCTGATCATCAAAGATTACGCCAAGATGTCTGACCGAACTTGATGGGGTAATTGTAGAAGAATAAAGAGATCTCACTTTTTTTGTCTTTCCTATGGGCAGGTGTGTCGTGGTGCCAAGCCAATCTCAGCACTTGAGTGTGAAGCCAGTGCTGAAGCAGTATCATATGCATCGACTCGAGCTGTGTAACTGCTGTTTGTTTGTTTTCTGCCTGCATAAATTCAGGTCATTCAGCTCCACCTGGGGACACTTTGCTGTGAGACACGCTGTTTGTATGTGTTTTTGTTGAGTATAATATTTGATATATCTGGCATTTATGGCTCATATAGTCTGATATACTGAGAATATGGAGGGAAAACAGCTCAGTTTTATTCAGAGACTCAATTTAAGCAAAGATATACAATTGGTGCAGATGCTGATATTCATATGATGAAATTCTGATCAATGAGATCTTTATAACAGTACAGCAGATATTTACATAAAATGATCTAAATATCAGTAGTCACACTGTATCTCAAATAATATGTTTTAGTAAGATGAGATTGAAATAATCCAAACATAATGCAGTGCAATCCAATGCTGATTGAGAGATGAAGAAATAAAGGCTCCTCAGAAGATGTGAGATGAAGATCATTCCTCCGCTGAGGAACAGTGAAAGTAAAGCTTCTGGAAACAAACGCTCCTCAAAAGATCCTGATGATCAGATTTGAGACTAAAAAATGATTGATGGAGAATCTGCTTCAGTCCAGTAACTGTTCATCTGGAAATATGACTGCAGTTATTCTGACGCTTACTTGAAAAAAGACATGTGAAGCACCAGCTGAAGGAGGACGTTTGTACAATTACACTAAAAGGCATTTTACTTGCTAAAAAAAACGATTAATCAGATGACAGAAGGCATGGGTAGATTGTGAGCAACAGGTTGTGATCACGTTGAACATTTAGGGGCCTTATAATTTTGTGTAACACATATGATACATCAGCTTGATGGAGCATATATTTCCCTGCATGCACTCTTGTTTGGGAATCTCTGCACTGAGGGGTTAAATATGAGAGCTGTTGCAGCGACAACACTAAACACTCCTGACGGAAACAGACCCACAGAGCCGCTCTTCTTCGGGGCTCTGAGCGACGAGGGCACTCGTGTTTGACCCTCGGGTCCCACTCTAATGAAACTGGGTGTCAAAGGGGCCATAGAGGCTGTCGGAGACACAAGAATTGCCAGACTGGAGCAATAACGCTCAAGACAGCAAAGCACCAGAAGTTGTGTAACTATAACACGTTACAAACTCAACGAATCAGCATAATTCTGGCAGACACATCACAGAACTGGAGCTCAACACCCTCCAGTCTGCTCAAAGAAACCTTCATTTCCCTCAATGGTGGCCAGAAATGAAAAGAAAAATATCTCTAAGAGGCTCTAAATTGCTCTGTTTGAAGTCATGCAATTTCTCTTTTCTTCCAGAATTACATAAATGGTTTTTGAGTGAATGACTGAATATGTGTTTTTTTAAGATCGCTGATTGGCAGCTAAAAGCTCTGCTTGTTGACTGAAACCCATTTTAACAAAATAAATCACACTGATATATATCTTGTCCATAAGGATTATGCAGAGATGTCATGAGAGATTTGAGATAAGCCGTAATTGATTTGAGCATTTTGATGTTGTCAGCTGAAATTGTCTCTTATTTCTTTAGAATAACTTGCACTGAAATCATTCACAGTAAATTCCAAAATTTTTGCACGTTATAAAAATAAATAAGACCTCACATTGTGTCAATCATGTTTACACACTGCCTCTGAAACTTTCGTCCATCATAAAAAAATTTAATAAGGAGGTGGAACTCTCATTCCACTCTATATCTCAGGATTAGATGGACCTAATATTTCCTTTTCCTTTTTCTCTTTTTAAGAAGAGAGATCCTCACAAAATCATCCTCACTGCTTGAAGACTCCATTTTGTATTGTTTTGCGAATTTTTTCACAGTGGATTATATAATACACATTGGAATCAGTGTGCAAGGTTTCTGTGCATGACACATTTTTAGCATGACGAATATGAAAGAACGCATACAAAAATTTTGGACTCAGTGTGCAAGGAACTTAAGATCAGGACATAAAGTAAATGAGAGAGTCAAAAACACATGTTCTGTCCTGCTTTGCTGCAGCAAGATCCACCTCTTTTCTCAATCTCTTTCAGATCTCTCAGAAAACCTCAGGATCTGGTCATGATCAGCATGGCACCTGCTGTAGCAGGTTTTATTAAAAAGCCCAGATGTATTGAGACAGACACTGGATATGATCAGACCTTACTGAGACGTGTCAGATCAGATCACAGTAGACAGCCTGAATGACAGTCTGATGCCCATTTGAGCTCTGACCTCTCTCTCTCAGCGGTTATGATTGACAGAAAATCTTCAGACATCCTCTATAGACAGACAAGCTGAGCCAAATGAGTCTCTGGTGTCTTTGGCTCTCAACCCAAATATGAAACCAGTGGCGAGTGGATGCCAGTATCATCAAATGCCACTGGTGCTCAAGTATCTCGTAAACATACTTCAGGACTGAATTCCTGCACAGTGATGACTTTAATTTCAGCCTGTTTATCTTACGACTTCAGAAGACTTGGAATATAACACAAATAGAAGAGACTGTACATTGTGCACATTTAAAGTGTTGTGGACTTTCTGCTCTGCAGACTGAAGCTAGAGGGACCATATGATTTGTTGACTTTCAGGTGAGAGTTGTGCTCCAGCTAGGGCTGGGCGATTTTTCAGATTTTATCGATTAATTCTAATTTTGGGACAGTTTTGCTAAACAGGGCAAATTAGCGCGAAAGGACAATTCCAAAACAGCGCTGATGGGTGTGGAAATTTCTGCGGGTGATTTACTAACAATGCGCAAATTAAAGAACACAGACGCAACATCTCTTTTACATATCAATATACCCAGCGCAGCGCAAATTAGAGCAGTCGCAAATAAAGAATAAATAAATAAAGAAGCCACAGTACACTGAAAAGAACTAGAGACCAAAAATGAAGGGTTGCAGAAGTTTTGATAGAGCTGGTATTGGTGACTCCTAGTTGAGGGCTCCAAGTCGTCTTTTATTTCCTGAAGCAAATTAAAAATAACATGGTCTGGAAAACAATATTTTCGTGTTCTTCTGGCATTCCAAATAAATTAATATGTGTGGAAAAAAATCCTCTCCTTCTACCACGCGCTCTCTGTTCTCTGCGGCGCCTCCTCTAGCAACAATAACTGCAGCCATTTCAAGCGCAAAACAGTTTAAGACATGCTTTTTGGCGTTAAATAATGGCGCAAATACCAGTAATTTGACGAGCGCAAATGTTAGTGAATCTCTCCTCCCATAATTTAGCGTCTGAAAGGGAAACTCCTACAAATGCATATTCAATAAGGTCAGGCGCAAAAATAACTGTGTCCACGCCTTTTCAGGGCTAATTCTTCACTGTGCGTCTTTAGTAAAACCTGACAAAAAGATGATTTGCGCCGGCGCAAGCTGTTAGTAAAACTGGCCCTTAATGTTTTGCCACAATTTTATTTTTTGAAATCGAGGAATCACGATTTTGATCATAAATATTACCAAACGTTAGAATTAGACACTTTGACAATATGCCAATGATAACAGTAAAGAGAAAAGAACGATCCAATCGTGTGTTAGCCTTGAGATTAACCGCTCATATCGCTAGGTGCCATTCACACAGAATGTGCTTTTATGTTGACAAGGATGCAACGTGAGCAGTGGAAAAGGACAAAATACAAGATGATGTAAGTTGAACTTCCTTAAACTTGAGCGCCACGTTTTTATAATGCCGTTTCATGCGTGAAAGACCCTAGCGCAACAATTAAACGAGTCCATGCTTACATAGAAAAAACAATGGAAAAGAAGCACAATCGAAAAACCCCCCCCGCAAAGAACTACTACTGTATGATATTTCATGTTTGCATCATGGTGACAGGCTGAAAGCTGCTGTTAATTGTTTTTACAGAACATTTATAGTTAATGGTCTATTGGTGTTATACCTTCAATCATTTTGAATTTTGAATTAAGACAAGTTTGTACAAGATGTAGCTGTAGTTCATGCATCTTTTCTGCAAAGATATTTAACAAGTGATTTGTTTAACATTTACATCGTTGACAAATTCATGTGTGGAATAGAATTTTATTTAATTAGAGGGTTAATAAGGAAAAAGTTACTTGAATCATGTTGTAGTTACATTTTCAAGCTGACTAGTTAAAATCGTAAAAAAAAAAAAAAAAAAAAAAATCGAGAATCCGTCAAACATTCTGAAAAGATTGAGATTTAATTTTTTGCCATATCGCCCAGCCCTAGCTCCAGCCAGATGTAATGAGCACTAAATATTTCACAGAATATTACAGTGTGACTACGATTCTCATTGGATTTATTGGGAAATGTTAAGGTTGTTTTAATTATTTCCTTCTAAGACAAACCATAAAATGCAGTAACGAGCCAAAAAGCAATCTATAACGCAGATCAATATCATACCATATGTGCCTCATCAGATCATTTCCTAATGAGAGCCGTGGATCGTTTATCAACATATGGTGACTGCCTGAATCAAATCCCTTTTCTGAGGTCAAACTTTGAGCCTGGAGATTTTGTGTCTTTTTGGAAAGTCATTGTGTCTTCAGTCAACTGGAGTCCAGGCCTCCAGCACAGTAAAGCCCACCCATATTCAACCCATCTGTCCAATATATAGAACATTAAATTAGCGCCAAACCCTGTAACCTAATCGGGATTTAAGTGATGCTCAAATGAAATATTCTCAATGTGAAGTCACATTGTGAGGACTGGGAGTGAAAACCCTGTCCTTCATCAAAGTCAAGGCTATTTTTTCCTCGTTAAAACTTAACAGTGTTGACACTGATATTGATTGCGACCTTTGAAGTACAGTAATTACAAAGTGTACCTCAAAAGCTCAAAAAGCACGGCTCCCTCCCTCTTGTCATGTTTGAATCAGAATTCCAGCCAGGAGTGAAAGGATGATAAATGCTTTTGGTTTTGTATTCATGCAGTCTGTTTAATTCCTCTTTTTGATGGAATATTACTCCTCAGTCTAATCAGAGAAAACTCCCGCATGGGTAGTTTTAAATTAAAATAAAAGTTCCTGTAAAAACTCTACTACAGTACAGTTCATTGCCTCAGCCTAATTCAATTGCAAATATTTAATGGATTACACCATTAACTATCAGTACAATACACAAATCATCCTGAACAACCCATTAAAAAAAGACAGTAACCAACAAATCCAAACCCTCCACCACAGGAACAAACAATAAATAAAATACCCAAATAAGACAAGAGCTTTCCCAGGTCCTGATGTGCTCCTACTTTAAAAAATTTGGGAGCACAGTCAAAAAATTCAGGAGCAATAAATAAAATTAGTCTTCCCATTATGAGGTAATATCTGACTCCTTAAAGTGATTTACAGAGGCATTTTTTCTAACTTGTTTTGGAAGTATATAATCTTTTATGTCAAATTCAAAAATGTATATTTATAAGCTTTTTTTTTTTTTTTAACTTTTAGTCATTTAGCAGATGCTTTTATCCAAAGCGACTTACAAATAAGAAAAAGTAACAAACTAAAAGTCAAAACTCTGTAAATACTATATATACACACACACATTTAAGAAAATAAAGTAATTAAATAAAAATGACAAATGCATACAACATTTCAAAACTAAACATTTAAATGAAAACAAAAAAAATTAAAGCTAAAAACAATTCAAAATATTAAAACAACAAAAGGTATGAGTATAATAATGCTTCTAACATAACACTAAGCCAAACAACAAAAAAACAACAACGACATGTGTATGTACAGCCACACACATATACATACATATAAAATATATATATATATATATATATATATATATATATATATTATTTCATTACCATGTAGTATGAAGTACTAAAATAACTAAAATTAAATAAAACTAAAACTTAATAAACAACCAATACAGACATCAACACTGAGCCAAACACACGTTTTAAAACAACAACAACAACTTACTTACACATAGTAAGAAATGGTTATAAAAACTGAAACAGAAGTGAAACAAGTAGTAGGAAAGAGGAAAAATAAAAAGTGATACTTATATCCTTTGCTGGTGTCCCTGCCCGGTGGAGTCGCACGGTAGAGTCGATGGTCTTTACTCTTCGGTCTTCACACGACCGCTGCCGCGGGAAAATAAGCTTTTTTATACCCATCTAACAAAACACTACTCCAATTCAGCTGCACACACTTTCCTGTTAATCGCAACAAATGGCCAAGCAAGCGCCCGACACTGACAAGGGACTCCATACAGTACGAGACTAAATGTTTTTACTACAGAGGTGGCACAGAAGAACACAAAAGTGGAATGCAGGTATATTTACAGACATTTAATGAGGGTCAGAGGTGGCATGTGTGCAATTAAATTCATAAATTCATGTTAAGGTTTATTAAAAAAAAAAAAAAAAAAAAAAAAAAAAATTAATATAGAAATATTCAATGATTTAAATAACTGAAATGATACTTTAAAAATGAAACTAAAACAGCCAGTAGGTGGTGGCAAGTTACTGATTTTATCACTGAATTATTCATTCAATTGATTTGTTCAAAAGGCTGATTCATTCAGGAACGAAACAAGTGATTGTCTTTATGAATGGATAATTGCACATTCATTCATAAATGAAACACTGTGTTTGAATGGAGATGCGCAACGGCTTAGCCGTGACTTTGTTTGAAACTATTTTCGTTGACAAAATAGAGCAAAATCAGGCAATAGTGTTATAGTCAAACAATGTAGGCCTAAGTCACTTAATATTATCTTTTTGTTTATTGAACTGATGTATTAAATCAATTTCACATTTGCAAACTCCCTTAATAATCATTCAAATCTGTCACTCATCTTAGTTCATGGTGATCTCACAACGTTGCGTCAAAATCAACGAAGCTCCCAACACTGCACAATGAATCTCTAATTTACAGATTCCGATTAACATTGTGTTCAAGGAACAGATATGTCTGTGATACATTTCTAACGCTGCAAAAACACATAAGTAGAAACCATTGAAGCTCCCCTCAGTTATAGTAGCTCCCCTTAGTTAAATAGTAATTTTAAGTCGCAAATGTGATTGAAGTTGTCGCACTGTAGAGCCCTGAGATGCTCCGATGATAGCAGACTGAAATACAATCAGCAATGTTAGTTAATTCTCATTTGTCTGTTCTAGTCCAGATTGAAATCAATTTGGCAACATTTTATTTCAATTTGATGTCTAGTTACACAAAATAGATGACTTTATAGCAAAGAAGGGGAAACAAATGACAAAAACACAACAAAATTACTAAAAAGTTCAAATGGAGCAAAATATTGAAAATGAATTTGAAATAAAAAAGTATAATAGTATTTAAATGATACTAAATTACCACTTTTGTGATCAATGTTTTTACTGATTTGCAGCATGAGAGCAGCTGTTTTTTCACTGATGAACTGAACCACATCAGCGGTACTCAAAGACATGAAGGGGGAGGAAAGAGACAAATGTCCCTCCTTTATCTTCCTGACTATTATCTCAAAAGCTTAAAGATGAGCTTTAATTTATCAAAAACACATCAACACTGAGCTGACACCAAAGGTCAAAGTAATAACAAGAAGTTCATCATGTAGTGCCATAATTGATGTGTGTGCGAACACCCTCTCAAAATGAAAAATGAAGTTCATGACACTCATGGTTGCTAACTCAGACACACTTTACAGAACATCCCATAGAATATTTCTGTGGATTTTCAGTAAATTGTGCTCAGTGGTACAAAAAATATAACAATACTGTTAACATTTTATTGTCAGATGCAATCACCTGAAATGTTATAGAGTTCTTGCTGACGTGCTGGGAGTAAAGAGTTAGAACAAACCTGCACTCAAAACTATCCAAACACAGATCTTTCATTGATTTATAAAGCTGGGGACTCACTACACGACTAGCGGAAACATTCTAAGACTGACCTCAACACACTTAAAGACCGTTACCATCGACTGGAGCAGATTCTAGTCTTAGACACTCAGAGAGGAGCACAAACCTAATGACTGAGTCAGTCCATGACACAATACACTTAAAGTCCCCATGAAATCAAAATGAAAGTTTTTTGGCTTTTAGTATGAATATGTTAGCCTTAAGGTTATCTATAAGCTGGTGTGCTCCAAAACAATGACAAAATTTGCATTTAGAAGATATAAGCATTCAAACGTACAGCCTCTCACTTCCACCAATATGGATCAACGATTTTGATGACATCACCCTGCACTTCAGCTTCTCATCAAACTTTCTGTCCAATCAAATGCTCTCTGGAATCCGAAAAGTCCCGCACCGTACACTATAAACAGACGCTGAAGCTGCGGCTGAAATCACTCACAGAAGTTTAATATTTGCGACTGACACAAGCGATTGTATGAGGCTATGCAGTGGAGATGCCTTCACTGTCAAACATCATTCAGCGTTTGTAATTGTCAAATATTTTTTTCTTGATTACAAGAAAAAGCTCAATTGTTCTTGTTGTGATTTATTTCTTGTCTTTTTTAATTCATAAGTTAACACTGCAAATTAAATGGTTTAGTTTTTCTGCAGTCGAAGAGTCATACGGACTATATAATCCCTATAAACATTTTTTTACCCGTTGACAGTCCATGCAATCAAGATTTTCAAGCTTAAGAAAGTTCATATGCAGCAGTCTTCAGAAGAGACATGATCACTATATGATGAACAGATCACTGAACACACATACAGAACACATAAAGGGCCAGTTTTACTAACAGCAGTGCAAACCATCTTTTGCCGTTAAAATAGTGCTGTCAGGATTTACTAAAGTCGCTGAGTGATGAATTAGCGCTGAAAAGGCTTGGGCACAGTTATTTTTGCGCCTGACCTTATTGAATATGCATTTGTAGGAGATTCCCTTTCAGATGCAAAATTTATGGGAGGAGAGTATTCAAATGAATCACGCAACGAGATTTACAAACGTTTGCGCTCGTCAAATTACTGGTGTTTGTGTCATTATTTAACGCCCAAAAAAAGCATGTCTTAAACTATTTTGCGCTTGAAATGGCTGCAACTATTGTTGCAGAGAACAGAGAGCACGAGGTAGAAGGAGAGGATTTTTTCCACACGTATTAATTTATTTGGAATGCCAAAAGAGCATGAAAATATTGCTTGCCAAGCCATGTTATTTTTAATTTGCTTCAGGAAATAAAAGACAACTTGGAGCCCTCAACTAGGAGTCAGCAATACCAGCTCTATCAAAACTTATGCAACCCTTCAAGTTCTTTTCAGTGTACTGGCTTCTTTATTTCTTTATTTGCGATTGCTCTAATTTGCGCTGTGCTTGGTACATTGCGTTGGTCGATATGTAAATGAGATGTTGCGTCTGTGTTCTTTAATTTGCGTGTTGTTAGTAAATCACCCGCAGAAATTTCCACACCCATCAGCGCTGTTTTGAAATTGTGCTCTCGCGCTAATTTGCCCTGCTTAGCAAAACTGTCCCAAAATATGGTAAACTGAAGCTCAAACATGTTTGCTTAACGTATGAGAACAAATGAATGAGCCAATAATAATTTACTGATGTGTACCCGTCATGCTGTTCATTAGTTCATCATGGATCTACTACATCTACAGCACAACTGGATCCTAGTTCAGTATGTTTGATTCATACAGTTTGATTCACAATCCTGCTCCGATTACTAATTCTGTGTGCTAGAAGTGGCCACAAACTTTATATCAGCTCTTAGATTAGGTTATCTTTAAAATGAGACTTTTTTTTTAAATGAGATGATTTGAAGTTGGAAGGGAAAATGAAATGGGAGTTTTTCGACCTACCCTAATTTTTTTTTTTTTTTTTTTACATTTTTTCGAGTGCAGAGAGTACGCATGTGCATCACAGAGCTAGACAAGACGAGCATTTGAGGTTAAAAAGTATATCAGTTTTTATTTTTTTTAGAAAATAACCAATCGTTTCACTAGATAAGACCCTTATTCCTCAGCTGAGATCGTGTAGAGCCCTTTGAAGCTGCACTGAAACGGCATTTTTAAGCTTCAATCTGTTGAGCACCACTGAAGTCCACTATACGGACAAAAATCCTGGAAGATTTTCCTCAAAAAAAAAAAAGAAAAAAAAAAAGAAAAACTTAATTTCTTGGCGACTGAAGAAAAAAAGTCACAAACATCTTTGATGATATGGGCGTGAGTAAATTATCTGCGAATTTTCATTTTGGAAGTGGACTAATCCTTTAAGTTTAGCAAAGATAAGTTCACCGCTCTTACTTTTTCCCAAGTTACTCTCATGTTTTGGAGTATGGAAAGCATAGCGAGCACTTCACCAGAGACCTGCGGTTGTGCCGTCAGGATCCGTCTGCATCTCAGCTTTGTTATTTTTATGTTCTGTGCGAGAGGAAGTGGGCTGAAAACTGAAAAGCTTCTTCCTGTCACTGTACTTCACTCTGAGCGTGGCATGACTCAGAAGAAGAGAGAGACAAACAAAAGAGAGCTGTTAATCCGGTTTCTCTCTCTTTCTATCTGCGTTCTGTTCTTTCAGTGCCTGTAATTCAGTGTGTCGGATACAAGGTCATCTCTTTCAGCTTCTGATGGCTTGCTATATGACCCTCTCTCTAACGGCAGTGACTCACTTGTAAGGGTGTCTTGTAGGGCTGTCAAATTGGCTGAAAAACTAAATTCGAATTTTGTACTAAAATATTATCAGTATTCGAATTATATTCGAATTTAAAAGACATAATTTCTGTTAGGGGGAAAAAGCTTTTGGCTTCTCTCCTGAGGCCACAAGAAGGCGCACTGAGCAAAATATTACTAATGCACGTTTCTTCAGAGCAATAAAAATAACACGACTACCTTTGAAAAAAAGTGCATAATGTTTAAAATAATGTTTATAAACCATATATAATTACGTAACAAACAATTAGAAAAAAAAGCATCATGTATGAATGTATAGTTTAATACAAAGGACCGAAAACCAATCACAAAGAGCACTTTTTTCATTTAAAAACATGAGATGCTGTGGGATGCAGAAAAACCGCCATAGAGTCTTGAGAATGTTTTTTAAAAGTTGAAATTAGATTAATTTTACATGGTTTTCTAAACATGCGGCTCTCTTGTTGGAGATGCGAGTGCAACGGTGATAGACGTCCCTCTATAAAATGCGATAAATATGCGTTCTGTGTGAACAGCTTGGTTTCAGTTTTGCTGTAAACAACATCTTCTCCGCACTGATGTTCTCTTTTTCCACAATATTTTGAATGAGCAGTGCCGCATCTAGTTGGTTCAGCTGGATAGGCTAACAAAAGCATTAAAATGCAATGACACTCACATCGTCATCACATCTTGTGTGCCACTGATAAGGCAGCCTGACGGACACTTAAAATTCAAATGCAACGTTTTTGCATTTGAATGTGGATTTTTATTTTAAATTTGACGAATAGTCGAAATTCGAATTTTTTTTGACAGCCCTAGTGTCTTGTCAGCGGCGTACTCTAACATAGCGTTTGGCTTTGGTTTAACCCACAGAGATGGCAGCTTTCACTGGTAATGTCATGTGTGTGTATGTCACTTAAAATCATCATCAAAGAAGCTCCTCAGATCTCTCTGTACTTCAGCTGTAAGAACACAGATGTTACTCAGGTGCGTCACATGTATCATACTTCACCGTCTATGAGTGACGAACAGGCAGTGTTTTGTGCATATACAGTCTATTCACAAGAGTGTGTTGCTTTTCAAATGAGAAGACTCCTACATTACAGTATATCAAGCATGATGTCATGTTTTAACACTTTCTAAGTACAAACTAACTAGGAAGCTTCATCAAAGCAAACTTTGTTTGAATGTAGACTTGACAACATCGCACTTGAATGTTTAAACCACCTTAAAAAGGCTCCTGAAGGTTTGAAGGCAGCTGATGTGGACTTCATGCCATTTGAAGAATGTTTAATGTTTTATTAGTTGCTGCTAGGTTGCTATCAAATTCACTAATAAATAGCTGCACAGTTGTTCTGGGCGGTTGATATACAATTGTTTGGTAGTTGCAGCATCATTACATTACAGTCACATGATCCTTCAGAAATCATTCTAATATTCTGATTTGCTGCTAATAAATAATCATTTATTATTACTATTATGTTGAAAACAGCTGAGTAGAATTTTTCAGGTTTCTTTGATGAGAACAACATTTATCTGAAATAGAAATCTTTTGTAACATTATAAATGTCTTTATTATCATTTTTGATCAATTTAAAGCATCCTTGCTCAATAAAAGTTTTAATTTCTATAATTTCTTTTTTCTTTCCCATATATATATATATATATATATATATATATATATATATATATACATATACACACACACACACACACACATACACTACCGTTCAAAAGTTTTAGATCAGTAAGACTGACCCCTGGTTTCACAGACAAGGCTTAAGCCTAGTCCCAGACTAAAATGTAAATCTGAGCTGTTTCAACTGAAAGAAAACTTGCACTGACTGATCTTAAAACATGTCAGTGCCTTTGTTTTATCTTAAGATGCACACCAGTAATGTTTTTTCTAAGGCATGTTTATAAAAATTACTTAAACGTCCTAACTGAACTATGGCCTAATCCTGGCTTAGGCTAAGCCTTGTCTATGAAACCGGGCCGTAATCAGCATATTAGAATGATTTCTGAAGGATCATGTGACACTTTAGACTGGAGTAATGGCTGATGGAAATTCAGCTTTGCATCACAGAAATAAATTATACTTTAAAGTATATTAAAATAGAAACCATTATTTTATATTGTAATAACATTTTGCAAGATTACTGTTTTTTTCTGTATTTTTGATCAAATAAATGCAGCCTTGATGAGCATAAGAGACTTCTTTAAAAAACATTACAAGTCTTACTGATCTAAATCTTTTGAAGGGTAGTGTGTGTGTATATATATATATATATATACACACACACACAGTATCTCACAAAAGTGAGTACACCCCTCACATTTTTGTAAATATTTTATTATATCTTTTCATGTGACAACACTGAAGAAATGACACTTTGCTACAATGTAAAGTAGTGAGTGTACAGCTTGTATAACAGTGTAAATTTGCTGTCCCCTCAAAATAACTCAACACACAGCCATTAATGTCTAAACCGCTGGCCACAAAAGTGAGTACACCCTTAAGTGTCCAAATTGGGCCCAATTAGCCATTTTCTCTCCTCGCTATCATGTGACTCGTTAGTGTTACAAGGTCTCAGGTGTGAATGGGGAGCAGGTGTGTTAAATTTGGTGTTATCGCTCTCATACTGGTCACTGGACGTTCAACATGGCAACTCACTGAGGATCTGAAAAAAAGAATTGTTGCTCTACATAAAGATGGCATAGGCTATAAGAAGATTGCCAAGACCCTGAAACTGACCCTGAGCTGCAGCACGGTGGCCAAGACCATACAGCGGTTTAACAGGACAGGTTCCACTCAGAACAGGCCTCGCCAAGGTCGACCAAAGCAGTTGAGTGCACGTGCTCAGCGTCATATCCAGAGGTTGTGTTTGGGAAATAGACATATGAGTGCTGCCAGCATTGCTGCTGAGGTTGAAGGGGTTGAAGGGGTGAGGGGTCAGCCTGTCAGTGCTCAGACCATACGCCGCACACTGCATCAAATTGGTCTGCATGGCCGTCATCCCAGAAGGAAGCCTCTTCTAAAAATGATGCACAAGAAAGCCCGCAAACAGTTTGCTGAAGACAAGCAGACTAAGGACATGGATTACTGGAACCATGTCCTGTGGTCTGATGAGACCAAGATAAACTTATTTGGTTCAGATGGTGTCAAGCGTGTGTGGTGGCAACCAGGTGAGGAGTACAAAGACAAGTTTGTCTTGCCTACAGTCAAGCATGGTGGTGGGAGTGTCATGGTCTGGGGCTGCATGAGTGCTGCCGGCACTGGGGAGCTACAGTTCATTGAGGGAACCATGAATGCCAACGTGTACTGTGACATACTGAAGCAGAGCATGATCCCCTCCCTTCGGAGACTCACACCTGCTTGGAAGTTTCTAGTGATCCTGAAGACCTTGATTAGTTGGATCAGGTGTGTTTGATTAGGGTTGGAGCTAAACTGTGCAGAGCTGTGGCCCTCCAGGAATTGAGTTTGAGACCAATGATATATACACACTGACTCCAAGCTTTTGAATGGTATAGTGTATAATGTTACAAAAGCTTTCTATTTCAGATAAATGCTGATCTTTGGACCTTTCTATTCTTCATTCAGAAGAGACTTAAAACATTTAAAAATCTTACTGTTCAAAAACTTTTGACTGGGAGTATACACAGAAAAAAGAGGGAAACTAGAAAGGTGGAATGGAAAAATACATTTTATGTAAACCAGCCCTAAAGTGTCAACAATCAATTTAATTCTGTACACTACAGCTGTAACAATAACAACAGAGGAACTATATAGTTGAAATCACCTTCAGAACAATTTTTTTCCTGTTGATGAATGATAAAAACTTTGCCAATCAGAACCATTCTGCTCTAAAGAGCTTGAGCATTTAAAGCGGCACTTGAACAAACTGCAATGTGTGCTTAGAATAAACTGTGTTGGTGTGGACAGTTATCTTATAAATATCATTCTTAGTGTGAAAGGGCCTTACTATATGTCAGAACAGACCAAAGAGCATGTGGGGATGTAGCTTGAAAGCTCCAGCAGGAGTTACAGTCAGAAAAGGTTAAGGACTTTAAAAACCCTAAGCCACGTTTCTACAATAAGAGTACGCTGGCTTTGTCAAGGCAACATAATGATCTGGATGCAGCAGTGTTTCAGAAGGTAATCTCACATGATCTTACTGTCCACTTGCTGTCCAGAATGCATCGCACTAGCCCACATCTCAGCATGTAACCTAGCAACATGAGCAGATAAATGAAGCCTGCCTCAGTTGTTGCCGTGCCACAGATAGAGTAAATACTGCGTGTGTGGGTGATTAGTGAGCTTTAGGAGGAAAGGGTCTTTTGAAACGCTCTTCCATGCCAGCACACTCTGCCAGCTGAATCATGATCACTCTCACCCTGATGCAAATCATTACAACACACAGAGGGTTCGATCGCTGCAGCAAATTCTCATCGCAAGACGTCTGCTGCGGTTTAAGTGTATTGGTGGAATTTTGACACTTTTTTGCTTTTAGTGTAAATCATGGACAGAATTAGAGTGCAGGTAAAGCTATGTCCTCTGTCATGACATTCTTCTGGCTAAAATAAACTTGAAGTTCTTCTTAATCAGCACAGATGGCATTGATGTAGCCTCTGGCATTGTATTTTAGAAACAAAGCCAAAGACAGGTGATCAGAAAGTGTCTCACTTTACCCCACTGTCTATCTGTTACACCTGAGGATAGTAGTGTATTGAGAGAGTGACCAGATGGTTTGGGTTTCAATCCAGGTGTGCAGTATGCTTGTGTATTGTTCATGTTCTCACCCTTGTCTGAAATGATATGAAGGTTATAATGCCTGTGTGTTTGTCCATATGATATGATGGTCTTATCTTTACTTTAGCCTAATGTGATCTGCAATCACCGATTTACCTCTTTAGGTTTGGAAAACGAGCATTTAGAATGATTGCAAATCAAACTTTCCCATCTGATGCCATGATGTGGATCAGTAATTGGAGCAACAGGTCCAATGGATAAATATCCAAAGAAAATAATAACTAGCTACTGCAGTTTACCAATATACTCAATACTGATTGAATAAGTCATGAAGCTCTAGATTGCGCAGGCTGATTGGTTCTTTACACGCAATCTGTTAGCAATCGCATCATTTACACAGCTTCTGATGATTCTGCAGACGATCAGATTGCTTGCTTGACAATTAAAGAGTCTGGTTCAGTGTTTGCTAGAGCTGGGCGATAATATCGCACTCGCGATTAGGCAGAAGCTGCGATTGTCATGCGTATTTTTCAGTGAAGCCCGGTTCTGCGATCAGTAGTAAATCTCCAGCCAAAGGCCAGAGGGCGCTCTCGCGCTGAAACTCCAAATAAGCCTCACAGAAGAAATCCAGGAAATGCCTATAGGTAGCTGAATAAATAGATGATTTAACTGCTTTCATTGATTCAACGTGACTAATAAACACACGACTACGGCAATATATGGTTTATCTGAGTTCTTCTTATAATTTTCTTTATAATAAAGTATATAATAATGCAATGCCTTTATCACCGCTTACTACTATATAATATGTTGCATGTCTTATTCTGTGTAAGAAGCCACATCATCTCACAGAAGGATTTATTTCCAACACTTGACTGACGTTATGAAGTGAGTTTGGAGTAAAAACATGTTATTAAACGTGGTATTTTCACATGCTTTCAGAAGGAGCAGTATTTACTACACAGAGCCGTAGTTCACTGAGAAGCTATGCAAACGATCATAATATCGATATTATTTCCTAATAACGATGTATAATATTGATGATATCTTCTGCGATTTTTTTACATAGCTTGTCAGTGAATTACGGCTCTGTGTAGTAAATGCTGCTCCATCTGAAAGCAGGTGATGAAGATTTACTATTGATTACAGAATCATTTGTACTGACAAGATGCGCACGACTATCGCATGCGATTTATCGTCCAGCCCTAGTCCAACCTTGCTCTGAGCTGGTTCTACAGCGTGCTATCATAGTACCACTAATACCCTCCACCTCCCCCAGCTCCACCTGCCCAGATCTGCTGATTTACATACACCTAGCATGCTCCGTTAACATGCTAAAACTATTCTGACAGTTGTCATGATTGAAATGCCAATGGGATCTGATATGATCAGCAAAACAATAAAGAAATTAAAGCAAACTGAACAATCAAATAAAGGACCTACCAAATAAAATAAGAAATGTAATGCTAAAGACAGGGCTGGACTGGGACAACGAAATCAGCCCTTGCATTTTTGGTCTAAGCTGCCCGCCACTACAATTGGTGTGTACATATTAGGGGTTTAATGGTTCTCTGTAAAACATAATCTAACCATATTCGATTTTCAAACTGAAGACGCAAGTGAGAACTCGCAAGCACAGTGAGAAGATCTGTGTGTATGCTCATCCAAAGCGTCTCAAAACGCACACAAATATTTTTTGATTGAATAAACAAATTGACACAAAAATTAAATCAAGTGGTCTTGGTAAGTATCCTAGCAGACATAGTCGGTTGAACATACCGTATCAGTGTACTGGATCTGTGCATTCTCTTAAACATTAAGCATGTTTAATGTTAAGTGATTCTAAAACCGTGATTACAAATCGAACCGTGAGTAAGCTGGATTGGTTGCACCCCTAGAGTACATATATTGGGATATGTAGGTGGGAGATATGGCAAAAATATCATTCACAATTTTTATTTATTTTTTTTTTCAGGAAAATCAAGATTCACAATTTTGACGATTCTTTTGTGTTGGTTGTACTATTTTAAAAACAAAGCCTCACAAAGTAACAAAATATAAAATAAAATATAGCTGCAAGCAGCAATTAAGGGGCCAAGAACAACAGAGGCAAAATGAGGAGCTAAGCATGGCACAGATCATCAGACCAACTGCAGCAATGAGTAATTAAAGCATTTTAGGATGATGTTAATAAAAATGGCTGAAAAATCATAAATACAATCATTAGTAATGTGGTGTACTGCAGGAGTGGGGAACATTGATCCTGGAGGGCCACTCTCTTGCAGACTTTAGCTCCAACCCTGAAAAACCCTGTAAAAAAAATACCTAACTGCATCCTGAAGACCTTGATTAGCTGGTTCAGGTGTGTTTGATTAGGGTTGGAGCTAAACTCTACAGGGACACCGGCCCTCCAGGATCAACGTTCCCCACCCTTGGTGTACTGGCTTATCACTTTTGACCAATAGTTTGGCACTGTTATCAAATTGATGTGGTGTGGTTAGTGTAAGGTGACAGTGACACATAAAAGTTTGGTGTCAATATGTCAAATGCTGCAAAGATGCAGCCTCAGTATCAGCTTGGCATCATGCCAACAATTTCATTGGTGCGTTGTTCGAAAACAGTTTTGTCTATCAAAAAGCTTTTGATAACTTTTTGTCGACATTTAACTTTTTGTCAAATTTGGTGAAAGTCAGACCAAAGGTCTAGGAGGAGTTTGAAAAAATATTCTCATGACAACAGACAAAAGTCATCAAAAGCTATTAGCATTTTTGGAAATTTGATCATTTTTGACCACAAGGTAGTGATGGCGTCCAACTTTTTGAGTACCTTCAGAGCATGGTGCTGAAGACATATACAGAGTTTCGTAGCAATTTGTCTAAACATATGTAAAATATCCACAAGTTTCCTATGCCCCATGAGGCCTTGCTTCAAAAGTGGGAGTGTCTTCTGGTTCAAAGTAAACAAGCAGGAAGTGACACTAGGTGCGTTCCAATTGATGGAGGGTCCCTACACAGCGTTCACTGCTCCCTACTCCCTAAGCAAGGGATATCAGTTGAAGTGGACTTCACTGACAATAATTACTCATTTGGAACACCCAGGATCGTCATCAAAGAAAGGCAAATAGATGGGATCATGCAGATTATGATATTACATAAATATTGTAATTTTTTACTTTCAAATTTAAACATAAAATACATGTACAAATATGTATCTAATAAATATAGAGGAAACTGTACCATCATTGGCAGAAACACTAGTTTTAGGCTTATGTTCAAAACACTCACATTTAAGCCAATGAATTAGTCTGGTTATATGTACAACCGCGAACAGCATGGTTGTCCCTGAGTGCCGTAACGACATCTCTTATAAAGGTTTGCAACTTTACAAAGTAAACAATGACCCAAAAAGCACTTAGCCTCTTCGCTAATTAGCACAAAAAATACCACTGGTATACTACTATTGCCAGCTCACCGGAAGTTGTACCCACATTCTTTTTTACAGTAGCGCCCCCCGGAAGCAGGTGGATACCTTTTTTTTTTTTTTTTGACCAAATTCAAAATAACTGATGCCCAAAATGCCTGACATGGGAAAAATGTTGCTCTGAATCTAAAGAGACCGGTCTTGTGATTTTTGGCCAAAACCATTCAGAAGTTATAAGCAAAAATAGCCATTTTTCCTATCTTCTGACCACTAGGTGGCACTGTGGTGAAACTGTGCAAGTAACCTCAGGTCATGGTTATCATAACACACACCAAGTTTGGTCTGAATACAACAAAATGTTGGAGAGATATAGCCTCATGTCCAATTTGGCAAGCTTTTCGTCAAATTCGTTTGCACAGTTTTTCAAGAACAGATGGGTCTATCAAAAAGCTTTTAATTACTTTTTTTCCAGCATGGTCTGAAGATGATCTGTGTCAATTTTGGTGAAAATCAAATGAACTGTATAGGACGAATTTGAAAATGTAGGTTTTTCATATTAAAAATAGCGAAAAATAGCTTTTATGCCTGAATCTGACTTTGTTCCTCTTGACTAAAATGCAGTTCAGCTGTTACCCCATTAAGTAATTAGTAAAGAATATAAATAAATGATTTATCAATCTTTTATTTTAGCATGTTTGAAAGCTTTCAGTACATTTTGCAATAACACCTACTAAAATGCCTGCATTTGTGATCAAACCTCTGGTTTAAAATCCGTATCACATTTACAATTGGTTTCTTCATATGTAACTCCTTTACTAATGTATACTGATTTAACACACCCGTTGATTTGTCATATTCAATACTATTAAATCAAATGTCATCACCAGAAAAACTGCATTCTCTATTAATAAATATTGCAGTCTCTTTACCAGATGCAGTCAGAAGACCAGATCCAAAACCAGTTAATAAACCTGTATTAACCAAAAGTCTTCTGTTAGCCTGAGAGGTTGACAGAGGAAAGGGGAAAACATATTTTTATAATCAAAGTGATGATTATAAAAAATGAGCAGGGTTTACTGAATAATCTTGTGTAAATTGATACTTCGACTTCGTCTAAACAACAAGTGGTGTTAAGCCAAACCGATTCACATGAGCATCCAATAAAACATTGAAATTGAGATATTCCCACCTGTGAAGACAAATAGGCTATTCCATGAATGCCCACTATTATAAGATTAAACAACAATAGCAAAGATTGCAAGGGCAAGGAAAACAACAATGAATGAAATGAATGATTATGCAAAGTGAACAAAAAAACACAGATGTACGGTTGCTCATGTGAAGCTAAACACACTGCTACTGAATCTTCAGGTCCTTCAATTATTTTCTTGTAGTTCACCTCACTAAGAAGTATTTAACAATGAAATGGATGAGTAATTATGGAATGAATGTGATGGGTTCTTAAGTTGGTGTCACTACAAATAAAGTTAAACTTTGAATGAATTTGTGTATTTCTAATGGACCCTTTTCACATTTCCAGGGTTTTCAGAAGCATCATAGTTGGTAAACATATTTTATTAATATGATAAACAACGGATCATTTGAAGCCCCTATGAGCTCTCGCCTTGGAGGGAAACCTTGGAGAAGTCAGAAAAAATAAAGTGTGCCACTATTTTGCACATCTCAGGAGATGATGCAATCAAGGTATTCGACACGTTTACATTTGATGACGACGTTGACGATTTTGAGGTATTAAAAGAGCTATTTGCCAAATAGTGCAAACCATGAAAAAAACCTGCCATATATACCTCAGACATTTATTCTTCACAAGAGCACAAGGCCAAACAGAGTCTGTTCATGCTTAAGTGACAGACTTAAAAAATAAAGGGAATGATTGTGAATTTGGAGAACTTACGGAGTCACTGCTAAGGGACCTATTGTTAGTGCTATCACAAATGACCAAATTAGAGGCAGACTGATACAGGAACCATATTTAAGAGCAGTTTTTGCCGTGCAAACAAAGTGAGTCAAAACCGATTAAAATAACTGCAAGAAGAAACAGAAATTCCTGTGCATAAAATTCATAAACAAAAGAATGTGAAAAGGGGAAAAGAATGTGTTCAGCCAAAGAAAGATAAGGCAGCAGCAGAATGCACAAGATGTGGATATGAGCATGAACCAAAAAAATAAAATAAAATAAAAATGGACAGACATTCAAAGCCTGTCACAAAAAGAATGTGCATTAGTCGTGGACAAACAGAGAAACAAGGTAGACTATATGGAATCGATCAAGATGATGAAAAGTACCTTGCAAACCACTGAGATGAACTGTACCAAACTGATAAAAAGAATGAAGTGAAAAAGAGAGAACTACAAACTGGAGTGAAACAGTGGACTGAAACCCTCCAGGTAAACAACCAGATTGTAAAGTTAGACACATTGTAATGTCATATCATTTCATGATCTGGAGGCACTGAGGATTGACATAAAGAAAATCACAATGTAAACTAGTGACACATTCAGGCCACAGGATGTCGCCCTTGAGTGAGTGCCAATACAAAAGCTTGTGCAGTTCTGGCCAGAGAAACATGCACCACATTGGGTGTAATAAGCATGGATGTATGAAATAAAAGGAGATACCTCAACAGAGTGAATTTGAAGATTTGTTTACTGGGATGTCCCACTGGTGCTGAAAAAAGATATTGAAAGTGAACTGAAATGTATGAAAGAGATGGGTGTCATCAAAAAACTGACTTGAGCCCACAGAATAGGCAAATGTGTTTCATGCTTCATGTGTTTTCTATGATCAGATATGTGACCCTGGACCACAAAACCAGTCATAAGGGTCAATTTTTTGAAACTGAGATTTATACATCTGAAAGGTGAATAAATAATCTTGCCATTGATGTATGGTTTGTTAGGATAGGACAATATTTGGCCGAGATACAGCTATTTGAAAATCTGGAATCTGAGGGTGCAAAAAAATCAAAAACCGCTTTTAAAGTTGTCCAAATAAAGTTCTTAGCAATGCATATTACTATTTAAAAATTACATTTTGATATATTTATGGTAGAAATTTTACAAAATATCTTCATGGAACATGATCTTTACTTAATATCCTAATGATTTTTGACATAGAAGAAAAATCTATAATTTTGACCCATACAATGTATTTTTGGCTATTGCTACAAATATACCTGTGCTGCTTATGACTGCTTTTGTGCTCCAGGATCACATTTGTGGTTTATACAGACAAATGCATTTACACTTGTCCAGTTTTGTCCCAGACCACCTCCTGAAGTGGTTTGAGCGATCGGATTTAAATCAGTCTGGAAAGCGTTTCGGAGGGCATTTACACCTGGTCTTTTCACGATTGGATAGCTATCCGATCAGAGCAAATGCATGAAGTGAGCAGGTGTAAACAGGCCCAATGACCCTCAGCTGTCCACAGCAGTTCTTAATGTACCAGCGCAACAAACTCGGCAAAATATCGTCTAATTATCATTATCGATAAAATCCCAGAAAATATCGAGATATTATTTTTTGTCACTATCGCACACCCCTATCTTCCAGTACTTAGCAAAGTTCATCCCAAATCTCTCAGAAGTGACTGCACCTCTGAACGCTGCTGGAAGGTGAAACACACTGGCACTGGGAAAATTAACAAGAAGATAGCTTCAGTCTCCTGAAAGAGCTAGTGAATACAGTACCAGTGTTGAAATTTTATGATGTGATCCAGCCAGTCACCTTGTCAGGGGATGCCAGTTTAGAAGGCCTATAGGAGCTGTGATTCTTCAGGAGGGATGGATAGTAGCGTATAGTTCAGTCAAGGTGGCCAAACTCAAGGAGCCAAGTACCAAAATCCATACAGCAGTACTGGACATTTAGAGAGGAACTGAGTTATACAGATGATTTCTGTTCAAAAATGGGAAACTAGTCATGCCAAACTATGGGATGAATTTGGTCTCAAAATTACCAACAAAAGAAGTTAAAGAATCTTCTTATGTTCATTGTTATGCTGTATCTATTTGATCAAAAATACAGATTTTTTTTATTTATTATTTTGTTAAATATTATTGCAATTTTAAATAACAGTTTCCTATTTTAATATACTTTAAAATATAATTTATTCCTGTGACGCAAAGCTGAATTTTCAGCATCATTACTCCAGTCTTCAGTGTCACATGATCCTTCAGAAATCATTAATATACTGATTTATGATCAATGGTGGAAACAATTATGCTACTTAATATTTTTGGAACCTGTGAATTTTTTTTTTTCAGGATTCTTTGATAAATAAAAAGTTAAAAAGAACAATATTTATTCAAAATAGAAATTTTACAATATACAAAACTATCCAAAAGTTTGGGGTCAGTAATTGTTTGTTTGTTTGTTTGTTTCTTTTTTTTTAAAGAAAAAAAAAGTGATAGTTTAGACTTATATTGTCATAAAATATTTCTATTTTGGAGATAAATGCTGATCTTTTTAACTTTTCATTCATCAAAGATATAAAAAAAAAAAGTATCACAGGTTCAGACCTGCCAGCCTTGGAAAAATTTGTTGAGTACCATCTGTGTGATTGGGGGGTGGGGGGTCATATATTCCTAGACAGCTAAATTATTACCTGAAGCTCCTTAATGGCTAATGTTAAAATCGTAATTGCACAATGTGCAAAATGCAAGATTTAATGTTAAATATTTTTCATAGGTTAGTACTCAGGGTCTACACTCAGTTTGTGATATTCCTATTATACAGTATTTTAGAGTAAACAGTAGGGATGCAACAATACAGTTAGCCCACAGTTCAATAAAAAACATGTTTTTTTTTTTTTGTTTTTTTAACCATGCTTTTCGGTTTGGTTCTTATGGTTTGGTACATCAGAGTTCTTTTGTGGTTTAAAATGCTACAAAAAAAAACTCCAGTACACTTTAATTAAAACTCTACTGATCTTCTGTACACTGTAGAAAAACATGGATTATCATATGCCTACTTTAAATTTCTTTTGAGAGAAGTATTATTTTTATGGATTGGCCATTATTGAGCACTATAAACACATGTAATGTATGATTTCAATCATACTGGACGCCTGAGGGCGCCCTCACGCAAAAAATCCACATATACAACCCAGAAGAAACAGACCTCAGGATGCTCTAGGCAATCCCTAATATGGACAAAAGCATCCTGCTATCGCTGTAACCGAATAAAAGATTTTGAGCTTTGAATGATGACGTTCAAAGAGAACATTAAGACAATAAACACTCGAATGCGACAATGTATAGTTTATTTGTGTTCATGAAACCACCTCGGATAGCCTATTTTCATAGTGTATTTATAATCCATTGCTAATTGACATAGCTTTTATTACAGTATGTAATATATAATTTTTTGCGTTATTCTGTGATAAGAAGCCACATCAGATCAGGGAGGAAGTTATTTCAAACATGTGTCTGACATTGTGGAGTAAAAGCTTGTTATAATGTCTCCTTTTGTTGGACAACAGGTTTAGAAATGCTTTACATTACAAGTCATTACAAGGGAAGATGTTTGGCGTGTGTTGCTTTTTCAGATGCAAGTTATAAGAGGAGACTGGGAAGGGTTTCCTCATCTCAATGACACGCAAACAAAGCCAGTCTGGAGAGAAATAAAACACGCGCAAATTATTTATATGCAAAACCGAAATAAAACACTCTGTGTTGGAGTCATTATATATTATATCGAGTTGTAATTTTTGTTTGTGGCACTACTAAATATTTTTGAGTATTTAAGTAAGGGAATTATTAAGGTGCATTCACGCCATATCGTAATTACGAGATACCAACTTGTAAAAAACGTTCACGTCATAGAACTCATAATTTTAACTTGTGAACTGGGAGCTTTCTGAGCCCTAGGGCTTGTACCACGTGACCGCTGCACCTCACGTGAAAGCAGAGAAAAATAGCGGCACTTTCAAAGAAAAAAAGAAGAAAATAGATGCATATATATAAGAAACTATAATGTACTATCATATAAAAACATATTATGTAAGCGTTCATATTGTTATTATTTTGTTGTTGTTCTCAACATTCTTTCATGTGGGTTCATTTTGTTGACTGTCGCTATCCACCTTATTCTTCCTGTAAAAATGGGCGGGGCCATTTGTAAATTTTATGGGTCTTGCTTCCGGTATCCTTGGCTTCCAGCTATTTTCAGCTGTACAAAACAGCTCGTTTTGCTTCTTGATATTGCAAATCGGCGTATCTTACCATGTTATTTTAATGTATTGTCTTAAATATGAACACACTGGTTTCTAACACAAACAGTTTTACCGTTTACTGCACGTTGTAATTCTTCTCGTTATTTCCCTGTAGCGGCTAATGAACTGGAAGTCTCGCCCATAGGCTTACTTCCGCGTTGAAGAATAAGGTGGATAGAAACTGATAATCCCCAGTCCGAGGACGTGAACAGCACCGAGTTGAACATCACGTGTTGTCATCTCAGAATTAGGCCAAATACGACATGGCGTGAACACAGCATAAGTTATAGGTGCGCAATGGAAAGTCAAACAATCTTTTTGACAGTGTCGTGCAGGACTGTGCTCATAACAGTTTGTCTTGAATTGAAATATTTTGTTTGTATGAAGAAAGATGGAGTCAAGTTTGTTCGTTTTTGTTGTTGTTGTTGTTGCTGTTGTTTGCAATGCCAAATGGACAGTAAATGAAGGCATGGACAATGTATTTATTTTTTTTCAAGACTGAAGCACGCGTCAGAACCAGACTCTTAAACCATCTGCGTCCCTACAAGTTTAAGTCAAAAAGTTTGACCAAAGGAGCCTGGGAGCGGAGGAAACCGATCACATTGGACGACTACAGGAAAAGTCAGCTGATCTGAGGTCGGATGCTCATTCTTCACCGTATCGTTTGTTGGATTTATTGTGGATTATTGGGCATATCGTTTGTTGGATTATCGGACAATCTTGTTTGTTGGATTTACTGTGGATTATTGCTTTGATCGATCACAGACTTCAAAGGACTACAAACCCGCACGTGTGTAAAGAAAGGGGAAACAGCATGCGTGAACGCCAAAGTCTTCAAATGGCCATATAAACAGTGTGCACACAAAACAAACAAAACTCAAATCCAATGCGCATTGGTAAAAAAAAAAAAAAAAAAAAAGTATTTGTGTCGATAAAAGTTGTTTTATCTTTTGAAATTCTTATGTTTGCCCATGTTTACAATGTTTCAGGTAATGTGCATTTGTGGATCAAGTGGACCGTGTGCATTCACATTGATTCATTTGGATTTTGAGACTTTCTTTTCACAGTTTTCAACATGTCACAACTACACACAAACTACCAATGAATAACCCCTTGTGCTATTCATTAAAGTAGTTCACTTCCAGAACAAAAAATTACAGATAATGTACTTACCCCCTTGTCATCCAAGATGTTCATTTCTTTCTTTATTCAATCGTAAAGAAATGATGTTTTTTGAGGAAAACATTTCAGGAATTATCTCCATATAATGGACTTCTATGATGCCCGCGAGTTTGAACTTCCCAAATGCAGTTTAAATGCAGCTTGTTTACAACTTGTATTGTACAACTGTATTTAAAAACTGTATTTAGTTAGCACTTTTAGCACACTTGAACCCATCTTTCATTCACTAATACACTCAAGTGTACTACAAGTGGTGACTAAATACATTTTTTAAATACAAAGGTCGTATGTTAAAAGTTCATTTTAGTTCATATTCACGGTGTCCCAAAATAGCACAGTTGAGTACACTTAGATGATCTTAAGTTTATTTTAAGAAGTACTAAAGAATCATTTTTAGTATATTAAGTACAAAATTAGTGTGTGACAAAACAGCACTTTAAGTACATTATGGAAATGCACTTGTTTTTCACCTGGGGAACCACTGATGTCACATGGACTGTTTGACCGATGTCCTTACTACGTTTCTGGACCTTGATCGTGGTAGTTCCCTTGCTGTCTATGGAGGGTCAGAGAGCTCTCGGATTTCATCAAAAATATCTTAATTTGTGTTCTGAAGAAGAACAAAGGTCTTACAGGTTTGGAACGACATGAGGGTGACTAATTAATGACAGAATTTTCATTTTTAAGTGAACTATCCCTTGAAACCCTGATTGGTGTAGCAGACAGCCCATCCCACTACATTCAAGCTGTCTTTAGTTACTTACCATTGTGTGACACGGAGAGCTTGGTGTGACTATGACATGATTGAACCTCGTTATTTGCGGGGGCCGTTAATGAATTCTCATTCTGTGGTGTAACCAGTGGAAACGGGGGGGAAGGGAAG
>JAFVLL020025463.1:0-15368 GCA_021397915.2 Tor tambroides | reverse complement strand
TTGCAACTTCAGGGATCTTATCTATGCACAATCAGCTTGTAACACTCCAAAGAGAAAGGAAAACTTGAAATCGCATCATATGACCCCTTTAATGATGGATTTGTTACTTACAAACATGCAGCTTTTCACCTCTCAAGACATTAATTGATGGACTGGAGTGGTGTGGATTACTTGTGCATTATTGTGATGTTTTTATCAGCTGTTTGGACTCTCATTCTGACGGCACCCATTCACTGCAGAGGATCCATTGGTGAGCAAGTGATGTAATGCTACATTTCTCCAAATCTGATGAAGAAACAAACTCATCTGCATCTTGGATGGAGTAAATATTCAGCAAATTTTCATTTTGGGGGGAACTACTTCTTTATAATGCGGTGGCCCCTTCAAGAGTTTCCAATCAATCTTTTTTTATTCTTTGTCCAAATATCTCTTGGACTGATCTGGGCTCCATTCCACTCATCTCATATTCACGGCCTCCACACGCGTAATGAACCTGAGCTTGTGTGCGGGTGTGGATGTAGGTGTTGGTTTTGACCACTGTCTGGTTTTCCAGGATTCCAGCTCGGTGTGGTTTAGGGCACCCTGGATCTCCGTCGGAGGAGCTGGTGAATTCGCCCCACGCTTATGTTTCTGGGATATAGCTGAATTATGGCAACGGTGCCCAAAACCACACCGATTTTAACGCTTAATCTTCAGTTAAAACTTTCCAAGAGAGGTCTGCCAGTGAAAAGCAGAGAGGGAAACTTTGAAAACGTTGAGCTCTTAAGAAACACCCTTTCTGTCTTTATTGTATTTCATTTATACAGAAAACAGTCCTCCAGCCAAGCACCACATAAAAGTGTCTTTTAAAGCATAACAGTGGTGCCCTCAGGAAAGGGATCTGAGAGAAACTAAGCAATTATCAACATAGGGGTGTATAAAAGTGGTTTTGAAAAAGGAATGCAGTGTAAACTGTAGCAGAGTGATGACATGCTCAAACGTATAAACTGTCCAAGCATGTACGTTTTCCAAATCCAACAATCTTCAAATTATATTTACTGTACATTTTTGTTTAATGATGGAATATGAGAATGCTTATGCATTGTGAATGTTGAAGTAACAGCCTCTGCAAGATGGCAGCCATATTTTAAGATGTCTGTTTAATGTCAACATGTTATAAGGTTTCAGTGATCAAAATATGATTATTGGAATGAAATTGTCTTTTTATAAACTTTACATTGGCAGTGGTTCAAGTGCATGCTGACAACAGGAACTGAATGCTGTAAAATTCCCAAAAAGTTGCTGCATCTACACTTAAAATGACAATTAAACACACCTAGTCCAAGTACACACTGAAATACACTGCATTTACTTTTCATCATGAAGCTTAACCTGTCCATCACACAACCACTGTCAGCATATGTAAAAACTGAAATTTTCATATGGTTTGTGGGTTAAAACCATATTTTAACATAAAATGCCTTCTCAATGAATTATTGGAGAGGTACTTTCAAAATGTTTGGGTTCTAATCTTTTCTTCAAGTTGAAGTGTGTGATTTTTCTATGTTAATATGCAGAGACAACTATAAGTAAGCCATTTGTAGGTTGATTTTGCCCAAAAAAAGTGTAAACACTGTGGCTCTGTGGTGCTTTCAAAACATTGCTCTGTTTGCTTGAGCATCTCGGCCATCCCAACACAGCAACACTGACTCAGCCAGTGCTGAGGCAGGACTATCTGTTTGTCCATTTGCAAAATATGAGCCGTGCATGAGAATTATATAGAGACAGTTGCAATACAATCAACTGCAATTAAACAAAGTAGAGATATGAGAGTGTTTTTGATGATGTAGTAGCATTGTCTTTCCGTCTCTGTTTAGAGCATTTCTGTCATGACAACTTTTGGAGAGTTTAGCATTGCAATATACATGGCAGTGTTGATGTGTTTGGTCTTGGCAGAATAGATCTGGTACGCTGCTGCAGAGCAAGTACCGAGAATTGCTACTGTCAATACATCCACAGACATGCTGCTGTGAACATGTAGGAAATATTGCTGCTGCACATATAACAAATAAGAAATAACCCCGCATATACAGAAAACATGAAATTACCCCGTGGCAGATCTGTACAGGTGGAGCTGGGGAAGTGGAGGGTTTCCAACTGCTACAGCAAGCACTAGCCAAGTATTTGAATATTGAGCAGCAAGCTCATTGGCTGCTGATGCAAAAAGTAACCAATCAGCAACACCATATGAGTAATGATGTGATGATATCAGATTGAGTTGGAACCTATCGGCCTGCGCCATCTAGAGTTTCATGACAGAACTTTGTATTTAAAGACACGTGGACAGTATTCTTGACCCGCATACAAGCAGCAGCGTCTCAAAGATTGTATTCATGGCTAACTAGAATCATGCCCTTGGTGTGGTGCTAGATTGAGAGGCAGCTTTTCACAAGCGCTGAATGGATTTGTCCTGGCTTGGAGAAACCTAGTACAGTATATTTCCCCTGTTGACAGTCCAAACTGCGCTTATAGGACACACACCTCGATGTCAACTCTCACTACAGAGAAAGTGAGACTCCTTTTCCCGAAGCCTGCCAGTCCAGCTCTTTATGAACGGTGTGCCAAACAAGTTCTCCATTTATTTGTTCAATTATTATGTGAATTTTTGCTGTTTTGTTTGGCTGGCGTTGACGGAGGTCAGCTCGTGTCAATACTGAGTTGTACTCAAAGGCAATATGAACTGTCAGGTGTTTTTATGAGGGCTTGAGTGGGCACAAGGGCGAAGTCGCCACCCACGCCCACCTACTGTGTGCAGGCTGGACGTTTTCCACCCAACCAATCCATGGGGGCGGTCTGGTCAGATGACCATGTATATTGTGACTTCCCCATGTTAGCACAGGAATTCCACCTTGAGGATCCTATTTACGTGGCCCGACACAAAGAACCGGCGGCTTATGCCAAGCACAATTACCCAAGCACCTGAAGAGAAATCCACCTACTGTCCCAATGCACAGGTCTGGCCCACACAGGGAAGTTAACTTGAATTGAGTTTGGCTGGGTGTTTCAATACTCCATTATTACAGGAATAATCCTCAACATTACAACTGCTTAGTATAACTGTATTTTGTGAAAGCCAATTTCTACACATTAAGGTCCATTTACACTCTATAAAGTAATGTTTCTTCACTGGCATTGATGATTACATGCAGAAGCTGTAACATCCATGGAACCTGTCAAGGTTCTTTATAGTGGAATAGGGTTCTTTATGTTATTAAAGTGTTCTTCACACTGGTTCTTTTAAGAACTGTTCACTGACAGGTTCTTTGTGGAACCAAAAGTGGTTCTTCTGTGGCATCATTGTGAAAACCCCCTTTTGGAACCTTTATATTTTAAGAAGTGTATCCTTAAAAACAGGTTCCAAAAGGGCTTTGGTTTTTGCAAAAGAACTTTCAGTGAACAGTTCTTTAAGAACCATTTTAAAAATCAAAACAACCTTATTTTAGGATAAAGAACCTCTTTGGGAATGGAAAGTTTCCATGGATGTTATGGTTCTTCATAGAACTATAGATGCTAATCAAGAACTTTTACTTTTAAGAGTGCGTAAAGGGTGCTTCCAAAGAACACCAAAACATTTGCTTTTGTGTCTTAAATGTAATAAACCAATTTACATGTACATATCACATAAAGAACAGAGTTTTTAAACAGTGTGTCAGTCACTTGATACGTTAGGTTACAAATTAGAGCGCATATTTTCACCAAAAAGATGCTCGTGAACGTCACATTCTTAAGAAGGTGACCAAAGCAACAACAAACCACTCCAGTGCTTTGTCTTACGGTCAACACTGGATGGTATATGTATAGGTAGATGCCACATTCAACCGCTCCAACCATGTAGACGCATCTACCATCTTGGACCGGTCAAAGTGTTGTCACTCACAATAGAAATGAATGAGTTTCAACATGCCGTAACATTGAGCAGCCTCTGGATGTGAAAGAACCCCCCCGAAATTTAACTTCCTAAAAAATTGGATGAACTTTCACAGGTAAGAATGTGTTGGTTTGTGGTTTTAATGTGTATTAACTCAACATTACCTGTTTTTAAACTACAGTATAGTACCTTTTAAATGTCATCTTAGCTAATGACTTAGTCTTGTTGTAATGTGTTAGTTTAGCAAAACTATCTGCTGAAATCTATTGCAGATATAGATATTCATATACATGCGTATAAGCGCTGCAGACATACATGCTCTTGAGTGTTCACGGACTTTCTTTGACCATTCCAATATGGCAGACGGTTTACGTATAGCGGCCCATTGAAACAGCCGCTAAAAGGGCATCTACCAATACATATCTATACATTGACAAAACATAAGCATTGTAATTTTTTAACACTTTATAAATTATTTACACAAATTTGTCGAAATTTGTAAAGTATAACCACAAAAGTTAGAATTTCATTTAGTAAGTGTGGTTTTCCACCTTCCGCCAAAAACGTTTACGATTATTATTACCCTCATTCATTATTCAAAACTTGTAAACTATCTAATGTAATGTGGTTCCAGACGTTAGCGATAGTTTGTCTTAAAATTATTAAACAAGCAAAATAGGTGAAAACTAGGGTATTAATTGACACAATTATTATAGTATATATTTATTGTATATTGCACGTTCATTCAATTTGTGCAGCAAAATACGTGAAAGCCAGCTCCATGCTATGCTCATTGGTCACCGTGTAAATTGGGAACCCACTTGGGTTCTTGTTTGGTTCTCTAATGTTTTGAAGAAAAAAAAAGTGAGTCGCTGCCATCTTGGAAGTTATGTCAAATGACTCGCTGTCAAATGATTCTCACAATGGTAATCTTATGACTTTATTCACACATAGCATCAACACGATTAATATTATAATATATCATACAGAGTGTCTATTTACACTAAGTGCAAATAGCCCATCTTGTTGGCAAAGGCTATTTACAGTAACTCTGCCCACTAGCGTGTGATTTAGTCAATACTAAAAAAAGACGCTAATTCAGCATCAGTTTTAGTGGCGTATGGTAAGGCACATGCTTTTTGACGCGATCGACCCGAGTTCGAGCCCGCCTTTTGCCGAACTTTTTTTCTCCCTTTTCAAATCTCATATCGCATCAGAAAGGCATTTATTTTCAATAAAAATGAAGGAAATAATCAAAAAGTTGAAAATAAAAGTATCGGGTAGGTGTAGGGAGGGCTTTATTGTCCCAATAAGGTGGCATCCATTTAATAATTTGAATTAAAACTATAATTTACATTCAATACGTTATTGTTGCATACTGTTTTATAATGTACTACAATACTGAGGTGAAGATAATTGCCACTATTTGCAATAAGTAGTATAAATAGCAGAAAATCTTCCTGTTTTAACAGTGTAAATAGAATCCATTGCTATTTGCACTTAGTGTAAATAGTATCTATCGCTAAAAAAATATGCTATTTACACTTAGTGCAAATAGCCGCTGCCTTTATCATATATCATATTTACACATGGTTTCTACATGGTAAAATGTTTAGGAACATTTAGGTACTGTTCTGTACTGGGATTGCTGAAAGACAGTTTTGGTTAATTGAAATGTCCTTTAAAATTTGGTTCCCTCTGAAATACATTGTATCCACCTTATTATTCCTGTAAACATGGGCGCGGCCATTTGTAAATTTTATTGGTCTGGCTTCCAGTCTCATCCGTGACCAGCTATTTCTAGCTGTACAAAACAGTTCGTTTTGCTGCTTGATATTAAAAATTGGTGTCTTGCCATATTTAATGAATTATCTTTATTATGAACACACTGGTTTGTAATGCAAACAGTTTTACCATTTACTGCACATTGTTATTCTTCTCGTTATTTCCATATAGTGGCTAATGAACCAGAAGTCTTACCCATAGGCTTACTTCCACGTTGAAGAATAAGGTGGATAATTCACACGCTGTTTAAAACAATAGGCCTACACCAAAAATAATGGCAAAACAGGTGTTATTTTTTCAGTTTCACCAGCAGGCCAGACAAATTCTGCAAGTGCTGCGTGTTTAACCCAGCATTGACGTGTTTTATGTTATATTACATCACAGGAAGCACAGTCGCAAGGAATGACAGAGCGTGTGGACCGGAGCGCTCGCCACATGCGACGAGACACAACGCGTCTCTCAGACCATTCCTGTCCCTCACTGAACCCTCTCGCTCTGGAAACTTAAACAGCTTTTTAAGAATGAGGAGGGTTTTTCAGTTTGTTGCTAAATTTAGCTTGGCCCTGTGCAGGCAGCAGGTTCCCGAGCCATTTTCAACAAAGATGAGCCGTAGCCCTTGCCCAGTGCCGGCGGGTGGCGACTGCCGGTGGTCTGCTGTTCTCTTATGCACTAGCTTTTAAGTAAACACGGCAATTCTGCGGTCGCCAGCAAAAGGCCTTACTGTGTGGCAGCACACACAGCCTTGGTGTGCCTTCTCCTAAACCCCCCTCCTCATCTTCAGCTCAGTGGATTGAGGCCAACGGCCATCGAGACCCATGATGTATGAGCCCAAAATCCGATGAAGCCCCTCAGCAGTTCACCCTCCGGTCCCCCTTGTTCCAGCGCTAACGCAGCACTTTTTCACGTATCACTCATCTGCCCCATCGCATGGGGTTCTGGGAGAAGCGTGGGTCTTTAGAAGGACACCTCCCATTCACCTCCATTATGCAGTAAATATTTGTATATTTTATGTATGGCTGGATGGTGGAGGGCTGAACAAACCAAGCGTTTACTGGAAGGGCTTTCCCTCCAGACGATTAGATAAAATCGAAACATGTTTGTGTAGGCGGTTTGCTGACCGCTAAAATGTTGACAGACCACATGGGATGGCACCTGCTCGACAACATGAAAGCATTCGCCTTCATCTCTGAAATTGCCTTTATTGTTTATTATGTAGAATTTGGAATGACCTTTGAGAAGAAGAAAAAGAAAAATAAATCACATATGGCCAAAATTTACAAATAGGTCAAATTTGCTTACCTATAGGAAAATATTTTTATTTTATTTATATGTATTATTATTTATTAATCTTTTTTTAATTTCTCGGTGAAAATGTGCACTCTAATTTGTAATCTACAATTTGAAGTGACTGAAACTGCTTAAGAACTATTATGTCGTAGATTTAAATTGCTTTATTATATGTAGTCATAAGACTTTTTAAAATATGTAAAATGTATATGTAAAAATGTATATGTATAATATTTGTATATGTAAAACCTGTGTGTGTGTGTATATATATATATATATATATATATATGCGCTGTATACTGTGTGTATATATATATGTGTGTTCGTGTGAATGTGAATATATATATACACTATATTGCCAAAAGTATTGGGTCGCCCCCTTCTAATGAACAGGTTTGACTACTTTAGTCATTTCTATGAGTACAAATCTTTTAGACTTTGACAAGTTTCACCTATAGTTTTTATTGAGAACACACGTGTGTCCTTTCTGTGGCCCCTGGTGCTGAATATTTAAACAGAGTTTCTGTGAATACTCTTTTCATGAAGTCTTCGAATCAATGCAGCGCGAACGTAAATGAACGAAAAGACACGCGAGACTGTTCCCCAAACAATAGCGACCTAAATGAAACGCTGCTTGTGGAGATCGGCGGTGGGAGGCGTGTTGGGGGTTTGGGAGCCGCTTCGTCGGTTTCCAAACTTCTTACCTGCTAGCAGAAGGATTTACTGGAACCCTCAGACAGGCTTTCACAGCTCGGGCTCTAAACGGCCTGTTGGCAAAGCGGCCATGTTTTCTCTGGCACCGAATCAAACCCGCCGGACTAGATCCAAAAGCACCTACACAACACAAACCTGTGGGATGTTTGGATGATAAATTGCAGACGTTCTGCAGTAGAACAAAAAATACTGGCCTCGCTGGGGACATCAGTCTTAATAATCTCACAGTTAGATGGCATACTGGGTGGCTGGGTCGGACCAGAGCTCGCATGTTTCTCAAATGTCCCACGATTCACTTGGAGTGGCGTTTGACTACAGGTGTCATATCAAAGTTTGTCCAAGTGCTGAGAAGGTCAAGTGCCAGTGGTCGACGGGGGAACCGACGAGGTGTTAAATGACACGTTTTATTCATTTAACAATTTCACGGAGAAGGCCGCAAAAATCCGAGACGTTTCTCGGTAGTAGGATTCGTGATTAAATCTGGAGCGCTGCTGTGCAGAATTTTCTGCTAAAAACCTTCGGTCAAATGGAAGAAATCGTGTCATGTGTTCCCGCACGGTTACATGATAAAACAAACACAAGAACAAAACCAGAGTACACGGGAAGCGGAAAGGAAACTCGGTTAAACAATGTTTCTCACAAAACGCAGGGCTTTTGACATTGGTGTGGATGAGTCAAGCCCTTTTGAACATTGCTAGACGATGCTGTCACTGACTAGAAAGAAAAATACAAAACATCAGTAGTGTAGGGCTGCTGAGAAGAAAGAACGAACATGAAGGAATTCTACAGATAAAAGCAGCAGGTTTAGGATTTTCTGATCAAGAACCTTTTTTGGCTATATTCGGGGTTTTTAGTCAGCATTGGTTTTTAGGAGATTAAAAAAGTGATTTTTTTTACTTTATCAATAGCATCTTTCACCATATTTTATTTGTCAAATGAATACGGAGCTATGTTCACACTAAAAATATTGAAACTCCAGCAGACCAAAAACTCTGGAAAATAGGTTGAGAAAATTAGACGTGACAAAAATGCAAATTCTGTCATAATTTATGTCACAGCCCCTCAAACTCATATGCTGTTATTTTCCCTGCGGAACACAAAGGAGAAAACTCTTTTCACAGTTCTTGTTGCCATTCAGTGTGTAACATGCCTGTCAAGCTCCAAAAAGGACAAAAGCAAATAGTTCATATACTACATTTGCACATATTTTAAGTCTTTTAAAGCCGTAAAATATTTTCATGTGTTGAATAGACCCAAATTTGCACTACTGTTCAAAAGTTTATGGTTGGTAAGATTTTTTTAATGTTTATGAAAGACATCTCTTATGATCAACAAGGCTGCATTTATTTGATTAAAAATCCATTAAAACTGTCAAATATTATTGCAATTTAAAATAAATGTTTTCTACGTGAATATATTTTAAAATGTAATTTATTCCTTTGATCAAAGCTAATATATGCTGATTTGCTGCTCAAATACATTTCTGATTATTATCAATGTTGAAAACAGTTGTGCTGCTTCATATTTTCAAAAGAACAGCACTTGTTTGAAATAGAAATCTTTTGTAACATTTTAAATGTCCTTATTGCTACTTTTGAACAATTTAATGCATCCTTGATGACTAAAAGTAAAAAGAAAATTACTGAACCCAAACATTTAAACGTTAGTGTTAGTCAGCTTTTTTTATAATGTATGCACTGCCCCATGAAGATGGAAATATATGGAATATTTTAGTGTCACACAGAACTAATTTGTAGTTGATGAGCATTAGTTATGTTGTGAACCTTTTGCTCCGTAGCCTATAAATGAAGTGGTACTATTTTGTGGGCTCCCCAAAAACCACCTTGACCATTACGTTTGCTTAGGAGGCGAGCAAACCCACCCACAGGCTTGATTTCACTGAGGTTATGGTCATAACCTCTTGGGACAGTGGTCAGCCAAAGGTGTTTACTTTCTTCACCCATGTTTTGGGAGGGGAGGGTCTCATGGTCTCCGCTATGAGCTATAATGTTCCTTCGAACTCTCGCATAGAATTTCCATGCAAAGTAAAAGGCCAATTCAACCTAAGTTCAGCATAATGCAGCATATTTTTTCTAGAAGAATCATTTTAATGAGGAATTGGTTGTTGGAAGAATTGTTTGAATGAGGAATTGGTTGGTAGAAGAATTGTTTTGATGAGGAATTGGTCGGAAGAGGAATCGTTTAGATGATGAATTGGTTGGAAGAAGAATCGTTTAGATGATGAATTGGTTGGAAGAAGAATCGTTTGGATGAGGAATTGGTTGGTAGAAGAATCGTTTGGATGAAGAATTGGTTGGAAGAAGAATCGTTTGAATGAAGAATTGGTTGGTAGAAGAATCGTTTGGATGAGGAATTGGTTGGAAGAAGAATCGTTTGAATGAAGAATTGGTTGGAAGAAGAATCGTTTGGATGAGGAATTGGAAGAAGAATCGTTTGAATAAAGAATTGGCTGGCAGAAGAATCATTTGAATAAAGAATTGGTTGGTAGAAGAATCATTTGAATGAAGAATTGGCTGGCAGAAGAATCATTTGGATGATGAATTGGTTGGTAGAAGAATCATTTGAATGAAGAATTGGCTGGCAGAAGAATCATTTGAATAAAGAATTGGTTGGTAGAAGAATCATTTGAATGATGAATTAGTTGGAAAAAGAATCATTTTAAAGAAAAAATGGTTGGTAGAAGAATCATTTGAATGAGGAATTGGTGAAAAGAAGAATCATTTAAATGAAGAGTTGGTTGGAAGAAGAATCATTTTTAAGAAGAACTGATTGGTAAAAAAAAACAAGAATTATTTTGATAGAAGAATCATTTGAATGAGGAACTGGTTGGTAAAAAATTATTTTGTTGTTTTAATGGCTTTCAGCATGTAATTCAACCAAAAATAAGTATTTTCCATCATTTACTTCATACATTAAAAGCCATTTTTTTCTAAACACACACACACACACACACACAAACACACACACATATATAAAAGAATAATTTGAATGAAGAATTGGTCGGTAGAAGAATCATTTGTCCGTTTTAATGACTTTCAGGAAATAATTAAGCCAAAAAAAAGTATTTTCCGGCATTTACTTCATATATTAAAAGGACCCAGTGTGTGGACAAGCTCCTAATGGTTGTAGAAAACACAGTAAAGACAGAAAAATTCATCAAAAGTTCAAGTCAGAGATCAGTGGGCGATTATCCCTCACACACTCCCCCTCCTGGCCAAACCTGAGCCCCTCATGAGTGTTTTGAGAGAGAGAGAGAGCAGCGTGCCACACTCTTTCCAATGAAGGTGTCTGCCTGTGCGTTTCTTGGAGTGTGTGTGTGGTTTGTCAGTCTAGTATACACTTTGGCACTCATGGGCAGCAGACACACACACACACACACACACACACACACACACAGACAAGCATGCAGTGCACACTCACTTTCTCTGCTGTAACGCCTGCTGTCCATACCAGTTTGCAGTGAACAGCAAAGGAGACTTACACGATCCACTGGTGCAATAAATCTAACGCCCATCGCTCTGGTCCTCTCTCCCTCTCCCTCTCTGTGTTCATTCCTTCAGACCTTCTGGAAGGAGACTGAAGAAGAGTTTGTCTTCTGGACCAGTGGAGTTTGGACATATTAACATGCTTCATTTAGGCAGCAGCTGATGCTCTTGGTTTGATGAACGCAGAGTCACATGTGGCTCTTCAACAGCTGTAACACGTCCAGCCGGTGGCAGTAACATGCAGCAATAACTGATCGACTCAGCAGCAGCATTACATGTGAGTATATTATCAATGTCAAAGTCTTACAACAGCAGTTTCATGTATTACACCATGTTAATTGATGACTAATTATATCATTCAATTACTATTTCCATTTTATGGAAATATATTTTATGAAATGCATTTTATTAAAATGCATGAAGGTGAAAAAGATATCTTATATTTAAAATTTTAAATATTAAAAAATTCTATTTATTAATATTTAAAATTAATATTTAAAATATCTATTTAAATATTATCTTATATTTAAATTCACATCAGATTTATAAATTATGTAAGATAAATATTATATAATATTTTTTCCAAACTTCTTAAAATGTATATAGCAATTATTTATAAAACATATTTTATATGTATATTTTTTACCCAATAGACATAGTAAATATATATATAGCTAAAGTGTATGCAGAATACAGAATATTGTATTATATTTACATTTTAAAAATCCTTCAGATTTACAAAATATGTAAGACAAATATTTTTTATCATAATTTGTTTTAAAACATCTTATAAAAATGTATAGTAATTATTTATTTTATTTATTATTAATTTATTAATTTTTTTAATTTATTAATCTAATAAAAATTATAAATCTGTAGTATATACTATATGTACTATATTATATTTTATTTAAATTAAAGGCAAATATTTTTGAATATTGTATTTTAAATATACATAAAACATTTTTATATGTATTATAAATCTGTATTATATTTGTTGCCTATTCTTTGACTAATATGTGTAGTAAAATATTAACATAGTATAGCCTATGTATATAATATTTAAATTAAAGGCAAATATTTTTATATTGTATTTTAAATATTGTAAATATTTTTATATGTGTTATAAAACTGTATTTATTGCCTTTTTTGACTAATGTGTTATAAAATATTACAAATAATAAATACAAATAAATTATATATGTATATATATATGTATATATATATATATATATATAATTTATATATCTACACACACACACACACACACACACACTAGATACTATTTAATAACCATTGTGAATTTCTCCTGTGTTCAGTTGTCCAGCAGTATGTTGAGGCATTGGGGGTTTGCTGTGTTCCTGTTAACCGTCCCGATACCGGTCCAGCCCAGACCCACTAACGCTCTCAGCTACAGACAGTAAGTCATGATCTCCTCTTACTGCTTGATTTCTCACAGATCTCAAAAAGTCAGAGCTGTATGGAGACTGCCATCTGCTGGTAGCAGAAGAAACAGGACGCTACAACTTTTAGGAAATGCACTGCTTTGCATGCATTAAAGGGAAACTCATTATATTAAAGCATGCTGCTTTATCATGTCTACTAGTCAAATGCCAGCATCTTTGCACATGAGTCCAGGTTAAAGTCAATATCTATATTCTCTCTCTCTTGGCCCCAGGCGGCGTTCAGTGGGTCACGCACAGATGATGCACGACAGGGGTCGATCCCTGCATGACCGGAAGAGGCGTACGTTTATCCAGGATCTGCTTGAGCAGGTGCACACGGCTCAGGTGTGGGACTCCCCCGGTCAGAGCGAGGGAAGCGTCCAGACCCCGCAGTGGTCCACCGCTCACCGGCCCAAACCCATGGGCAGCACCAAAAACTTCCCCTTGAGCTTTCAAATGGACACTATAGGGACGAGAGACGACCTGCCGCAGGAGACCAGCAAGACCCTGAGATACCAGGAGCAGCCACTGAAAGCTGTGACCAAGAGGAAGAGGAAGATGAGTTTGGGAAGATGGAGAGACCCGGATAGGAGGAGAGACAGGGGGGTGTGGCTTCCGTATGGAAATACGGATTAGAGACCAATAAAAGAGCCTGGATAAGAATGAAGGGACGGTCACACTGACAGCGATTTGAAGCATAGCGACTGAATCTGGACGAATGGAGCAGGCTTTAGGCAAATGAACAGTGATAGGATGATTTGCTGCCTGATACAGCTGAAGTTGAGTTGCAATGCTTAAAAGAAGAGACTTCATCACTGCTGTTGGTGGATGCACCTTTAAAATGTAAAGCTCAAAAAAAGACACTTTCACCGTGCAAAAAAGTGACTAAATCATGGTTTGTTTTTCGTTCAAAATAAACTTTCTAATCAGTTCTCTACAGCTTCATTTGATAAGTAGAAAGCGCTTCATATACAAACTAATTTGCATTTGTTATAGTCAAGAGTTCCCTGTTTTAAATGTATTCATTCAGTCAGACATTTCATGTAATATTTAATTTATTTGATTGGAATATTTATTCCCTGAATGTATCTCAATGCTGCTGATTTTGATGAGATTTTCAAATGCACTTTAGATAGTTATGCTGGTCTACATTCAGATTTTTGGTATTTTTCTATTTTTTGAAATTTACTATCCTGCTTTTCTTTTCTTTTAGTTAATGTTCTGCTATTTTCAAAAAAAATTAATTGATGAGCAATACATAATAAAGCTACTAAAAATATATTTTACAGGATCTCCAAATTCATTCTCATGATTTGCACCATATTATTGCAGTTTTTAGTATTATCATTTGTCTATGAATGCAACGCAACACCTTTACATCACTATATTACAAATAATGTAAGGCAAATATTTGTAATTTTTTTCTATATTATATATGTATATATAATTTTTTTCTATATATTTTTAATAATTTTTTATATTAGTAATTGTAATATATATTAGCAATTAATATATCTACTGAAATTATATATATATATATATATATATTTTTATTTTTTATTTTATGATGAGAAAAAATAAATAAATGCATGCTTATTTTACAGCAATTCCAAATTCATTCTCATGAGTTGCACCATGCAACTGCAGTTTTTTCTATTTTTCTATGCATGCAAAGTGTGACTTTATTCTTTCATGAATACAGTTTAAGCAGCCGTTACTAGAGACTGAGGATGGTGGAATAATCAATCAATGTGTGGACGTGTGTCTGAGCTCAGAGGGCAAATACAAGGCAAATAAAGACACAAAACTGGCTCTAACAACAATTATACACCTTTCAATACACAAGCTAATGGATGGAGAGGTAAATGCAACCTTCTGTCAACTTCCTGTGAGTGCTTTAGGATCACATGCCATGCCTTATAGACTCATAAACCACAGCACAGAAGAGCTAGAGATCAATCACAAATCAATGAGCCTCCGATCAGAGAGTGAGAGATGGAAAAGCAGCAGGTAATAGCTGACAGACATTCATGTTTCATCTGACATACAAACATGTCATTTGCTGTATTTTCTCTACATAAAATCTTTCGCAAGAAGTAGCTTTTTGATATCAGTTCTAATAGGAGACGTCATTAATACATGGGACATTTTTCTTTTTGGCTCTGTAAATGGCACTTACTCTAACTGAAGCATTAGGGAAAGTTTGCCTGTTTTATTTGTATTCTAACAGTGAGATTATGTCTTTACATATTTAGACATCTCTCTGAATTAAAAATGATTTGTTGAATCTTATCTGAAAGCACAGATAAATGACGGACGCATTTGCGAATACATGGATATCTAATTAAACGTCTGAGATGGTGAGTAGCTAATTTTCTCTGACAATTAATTAGTAATTTATTAATAATAAATATTTTACTTATTTTACTATGTAATTTATCATTTAACATTTTCAGTATAGCCAAATAAAAAATGACACAAGATGGTAATGAACCTAACTTTGAATTATGTTTTACTGAGGAATAATAATAAAAAAATTAAATATATATATCAAAATATTAAATACACACACACACACACACACACATACATATATATATATATATATATATATATATATATATGAATCAGTAATATCACTCCAATATTTATCAATGTTGAAAGAATTATGCTGCTTAATATTTTTTGGAACCTGTTATACTTTTTCTTTGATTAAAAAAAAAA